>CM043023.1:44624596-44754745 GCA_023690525.1 Holotrichia oblita
ATTTAATTGGACGATTCGATGGATACGAAGAAATAGGAGCTAAGTTATCGTAGCTTCTTTAATACAGGGTGTTTAGTGATATGGAACAATTAATTTTTTTGCGAATGAGACAAAGGCTTTGATGCTTTCATAAGAACTCCCACACTCGGTTCTGGACCTATGAATGGTCGTTAGCTAGCACCTTTTACCAACCTACCATATATTTCGTTGCTTCTGATTCTAGACTGGCTTGCCATTACAATTACCACTTCGAAATCAAACCTGATAGCCTGTAGTGCTGTAAGGGCGGCCTAACTGTCAGATAAAATGTGACAGTCCTGAATGGCAATTATTTCGGACTGAAAAATGGATGGGAAACCCTCCACCTCTCCAAATTCCAATTCTCCTGCCGTTCGGTGTTTTAGAAGCATCCACAAACCAGTGAGAAAATCCTCGTTTCGATTTGCGAATGAGACAAAGGCTTTGATGCTGTCATAAGAACTCCCACACTCGGTTCTGGACCTATGAATGGTCGTTAGCTAGCACCTTTTACCAACCTACCACATATTTCGTTGCTTCTGATTCCAGACTGGCTTGCTATTTCAATTACCACTTCGGAATCGAACCTGATAGCCTGTAGTGCTCTAAGGGCGGCCTGACTGTCAGATAAAATGTGACAGTCCTGAATGGCAATTATTTCGGAGTGAAAAATGGATGGAAAGCCACCCACCTCTCCAAGTTCCAATTCTCGTGCCGTTCGGTGATTTAGAAGCATCCACAAACCAGTGAGAAAATCCTCGTTTCGATTTGCGAATGAGACAAAGGCTTTGATGCTGTCATAAGAACTCCCACACTCGGTTCTGGACCTATGAATGGTCGTTAGCTAGCACCTTTTACCAACCTACCATATATTTCGTTGCTTCTGATTCCAGACTGGCTTGCTATTTCAATTACCACTTCGGAATCGAACCTGATAGCCTGTAGTGCTCTAAGGGCGGCCTGACTGTCAGATAAAATGTGACAGTCCTGAATGGCAATTATTTCGGAGTTCCAATTCTCGTGTCGTTCGGTGTTTTAGAAGCATCCACAAACCAGTGAGAAAATCCTCGTTTCGATTTGCGAATTAGGACTTTTGTAGTTTCTCTGCTGGAGATGTCTATGGACAGTTATATTGTCCGTTCGATGTAGGTGAAGGTGTTATTTTATAGGAGAAACTCCTGCACTCACTAAGACGAAAGATCATCTCGATCGCTGTAGTCGCCATCGAGGACAGTTCCTCCGTGATGCCTAGATAGGCAATCATCTGGACCTTGCTAAGTGCGTTGGTTGCATAGCCCAAACTAGCTACTACTACTATAGCTCTCCTGTACAGTCAGGTTTTAGCCTCTAGATTTTACCAAACATTCTTCTACCAGCTCAAAAGGCCCTCTAAGGCTTTCTACTATCCAATAACGATAAGAAATGGGTGAATGGTTACCAGAAAAAAAAACAAAAAAATTGCCACATCTGCCGAACAGTAGTAATAATAAATTTTTCCCCTGTCGAAGGTAAATGGTCTTAAAAAAACCACAGTAATAATGTTTCACTCCAACTTTTTTTTTACTGGAATTTTGATTGGACAACTATTGTCAAGTTGAAAGGAAAAATCTGACAGCTCCAATAAATTTGTCCCAGTCTGAGAGAATTTCAGTTATTATGTTGTTCCTTTTCTCTTGATAGTTGGTAAAACGAGAATGACTTCTAATGGAAAAATAATAAATAATGTTTTTGAACAAGTTCCATTCACACACCGGAAAATAAAGAGATGTTATCAGAAGGAAGCTCTTGTCCTGATGTGGACAAATTAATAAATTGTAAGATTGATACTTTACTGCGATGTACATTTGGTAAAGATGTACCAAATATTTCAATTGCTGACAGAACAAAATGGCATCAATTGTTCGTCAATAATGATTTTCAAGCAAAATGCAGGCCTAAAGGGAACTCCAAAACATGGAAAAGTTGTATGGAAAGGATGACAAATGTTTTTTTTCCAGATGGGAGGTGTTGATGTTGTCGACGAACTGAATGACTTTTCTGGAGATAGACGCAGTAAACATTTTCATTTTATATAAAGAAAATAATCAAATCGTCTTAAAACGGAGGCAAAGATTTTGTCAGAAAGAAGCAACCCAAGAGGAACTACAGACGAGAAGGAATAATTCAAAACTTAAAAGAAGCCAAAAATGTTAGGAGAAGAGAGGTTAGAATGGTTAGAACTACAGAAAAATGCTACATGAAGAAAATGATGATAACTATAACCCAAAGTATAGGTATGCCAGAAATATTTCGTATGACAAATTTCTAAATTCTAATCCACAATAAATGATTGAAACAATGTTTTAACTTGGTAAAGGAGGAAACAGAAAGTCAGCCAAGATAAAAGTAAAAGAACAATTGGCTCCCAATTCGTGTACAGTCCAATTTGCAACAGTTATTTGGTATTAGATGGCACCACAGGTTCACAAGTGTTGCTAAAATAATTTTAAGTTTGATTTCGTAGATGATTGGAACTGCTTGAAAATTTTGCGTATTTCTAAAAAGGCTTTAGAACTTTGTTGAATCATTCACATTTTATTTAAGCTTGGCCATCTTTTTGACCTCTCCAAGCCGTAATGTATCTTTTAGTTAATATTGTACCTATATAATCTGGTCATTGATTTAATTAATGATATCCTGACGTCGAACATTTTTTTTTTCATCAAGTCCATATAAAAAAATACGACGTATTTTGAGAATTAAGATTTAAATTAGATGAGTATTAAACCTATAAACGCAGAGAGTATAAAGGTCCTCGTGGCACTACAGCTTCATAGAAAGAAATTAATAGGAAATGGAGTTATACGAGAAGCAGTAAGAGAAGGTAGCGGTGAGTTTAATGGCATAATTTCCTGTTGCGTTATATTAACAACATCCATAGCAGGCATTTATATATTACGTATATACAACACGATCCCTAATTGTACATAATATACATTTACTAAATACATAAATATATAATACGTGTATATTGCGAGAAAGAATAGCAATATACGCGATGTGAGAGCTGACATCCCAGATATGTATATTAAGAGTTCGTGTGGTGCAGGGAGAGGGGGGAGACACAACGGAGGACATACAACCTCGTGTGCACGGAGAGCTTTACGGAACTGTACAACATGGTGTGCGTATATGGAGAGTATGGAGTGAAGAAATAAAAATTTTGCGAATAATAAAAAGATTTTAAATTGGTTAAATTGGAGAGCAATTGCCGTGGGACAATATGTGTGGAGATTTTCATTTGCTTCAATTGACGTGATTATGGTAATTTAGGAATAGAATGGGACGGCGTAGAGGACTGACCGATGCGACCGTTTCACTTGTGTGGAGAGTTCGTCTTTATTTAGTATTTCCTTTTTCAGATATAAGCACTTAACAAACACAAATATACCCAACCGACATGCACTGCGTACGGATTATATTATATGAAGTTGGGTGTCCCCGCGTATATTTATGAATATGTACATGTAATGTTAGTGTATCAAATGTAAACATATTATTTGTCGTGCGAAAATAAAGAGATTACGTTGTGGAATGAGGAAGGTGGTATGCCCAAAACAATTAATAAATTATCTAATCCACTAGGATTAAGATTAATTCTCGAAAAGTTGAAAAGACATTAAGGTGTAGGTCAGGACTGTTTAAAATGTCTTCATCATGTCTTCATCTTTTGACCAGGTCCATATCATTTTTTCTTGTAGAGGAGACGTCTTTTTGGTGGCTTAATCATTATGTTGAAAGCTATTTTAAAGCGATCGTTAAAGGCTTTCCAATGTGGTCAAAACTAAAACATTTAGATCAATGTTTTATTTAACTTCCCAAAACTCTTATGTCATGGTGAAAATACTCCTTCGAGATGTTCTTTTTCTTTGTGATGAGTGCACTGAATGGTAACTCATTAGACAAACTAACTGACAGCATGAATGTGAAATTAAGTCAAAACTGGTGAATATTTAAAAGATTTTGGTCATAAACAGATCCAAGAGTGATAAAGTGGTGGGAGTTGGAGTTTGTGGTCCGAAGACTAATCTATCAAAATTTCCAATGATTTCTTCCAGGTGGAATTGCACGCTATATATCTCTGTCTCCAAGAATGCTTAACAAAAGGATGAAAAGAATCTAAAGAAGTCTAGAAATGTCAAAGCAATGTTACGCAGCTGGCCAAAAATATCATGGCATCCCTGACAGGGGTTCCAAGCTACTGCAAAGTTAAGGAAAATGTTAAGATAGATGAACTCGCAGAGTAAGGAGCTAATATGCATTTTGGTGGTCCCCAAAAGCTAACTTAGAAAAGAAGTTCAACAATGGGACCCCAAAAGCTAACTTAGAAAAGAAGTTCAACAATGGGAGGTAAACGCAAGTGCCTTCTTCTGGAGAACAACACCCGGACAAACTGAAGCGAAGACATTTATAACGATTAATGTAGGTATATTCTTTCATAACCTACATTGTATCATGCTTGTTGTTGTAGCTTAATTCTCTGATAAAAATAAATAAATTGCGAAAACTCAGAATTTGAAAATTTGAGTCTATTGTTGGAATCTTTGGCTGCCGTACCCACATTCCCAACCTTGTGAACTTAACGAGTAGCCAGTACTTCTTTTCGACACATTTATAAACTTCTCGTCAAATATGAACAAGACCCTATTTGATCTTAGAAAGCCAGAGTTAAGAATACTTCTGGACTTTCTAACTGGTCATTGCTCTGTAAGATCTCAGCATCTAAAGAAGGCGATTCTAACGTGTGAGCAGATCAAAACCGTGGCACCTAAATCAATCCTAGAATTCGTTAAAATTATCAGATAACAGACCAATAGGACGCAGTGAAGAGAAGTGTTTGAAGAAAGAAGGCCGATTATTCCGAATCGACTCGAATCCTAACTTGATAATTATATCCCTTGATGATCTTACCACTAGAACCTGAATTTGTGTGTGTTTTCAGCAGTAGATAATCCGAAAATTCGAATGTTATTTGCTGTGTCATAAGGATGCTGTTGCGGGTCATGTCCAAGGTCTTTGATATTGTGGATTATCAAGTCTTTCTAAATAAACTGCAACTCATTCCATTAGTATTCATAGAACGAATATTTTGGTCATATTTGCCAAGAACAACAACTCGAGATGTATTGGAAGCTTAAGTTAATGAGATTAAACAGATGTTTGTGTCATCACCTGTTGATGCTATTTATGATGTCCTTCAAATATCTATCTTTGAATCGGCACTATTTTTGGTCTGCAAAAATAATCTAATATAGTCGCGCCAGGAGTTATGTCTTTTGGAGACTGTTATGATTGAAAATAATTTATTAAACAAGTCTTCCTATACCTCTAATATAGGTGAAGCATATGTTTACCTAATAAATAAACCAGAAAAAGTGATAATAAAGAAAGGCTCGAAAGATGCTCATCTTTTAACTTCACAATTTAACTTCAAAGGAGAGGGGATAGAATATTGTAGTGATAGCTGAAGGCAGATCTTTGACAGAGCTAAATTAAAAGCCAAAGTTTTTCCGATGACTTGTCAAATAAATGTAAAGCTTTGTTTCGCATGAATTTCTGGCGATTCGTCATGGGCATACACTATAGTGTTCTCCAGGCATTTATCTTGGGATCAATAGCCTTTTTAACCTATACAAACGATTTTCATTGCTGGATGTATGGATAAGTTTATAAGATTTTTAATAGACGTTGTTTTAATGTTTGAAGAAAACTGTATAGGTTATTGTCAAATGCTGATAAAACGGCATTATTGCGTTCTAAAATTTGTGGGATATGCTCAGTTAAGTTTTTGGACCTGTCTTCCTTCAGTTACTTTTAAATGCTAATAAAAAGTTGACTCGATAGGCGATAGACTTCCAAAGAAGTGTTCGAACACATTTGGAGAAGATTTGTGGCAGTGGTTTGATGTGGGTGGTGCAGTATTGGGCTATTCTTTACTAATTGGATACAATTAATAAATTTAATCAGTCACACACAGGTTATGGAACATTTTACATGCTCAAAATCCACAGGAATCCACAGGTTAGGAAGCCACTACAGCTGCACTCACCATAAATAATGAAAAAATATTTTGTATAGGTTAGCCAAGATAGAGATTTGTACAATGTAACATTAGACCACCTACTCTTGTGCTTGACATATCCATGAATCATGAACATGTACAATGAAAAATGTGCAACTATTCTAATGCAGGATTCACTGACTTTTGTTAACGCTATAAACATTATTTTTTTGTGAAGTGGTAATATATGAGGGTTGATCAGCAATAAGGAGAGTTTTCAAATTGCGTACGCTGTGTGTATTGGCAACACTGTCATTAATATAAGTGACAATTTGCAAGCAGTTATGAAGCTTGATTTGTTTGATATTTTTTTCTTGAAAACCAGGATTAAGTGCAGTGATTTTATGAATAGTACAGATGCTTTCAGGAAAGCTGAGCATCCATCGAAGATGATGCAAGGTCTGGGCATCCTCACATTTTCATCGTTGATAAAAAATATATTTAATTTTTTGAACCTTGCCATCTCTTTCAGTTCTTGGGAAATGTTCGATGAGAAAACTTTCTGCTTGGGGTGGCACGATTGAAAGGCATTTTTACCCAAAGATAGCAGAAATTTCACCTAGTCAGAAATCAGTGCTATGTAACTATGTAAAAAATGATCATCAATATATTTTAAGATTATATTATATACTAATTATTATATATGTGAATCTATTTGTAGATGTAAATTATCTAAGATGCTACTTCAAAATCACCAACCACGAATTACTTGAACAGACCTCAATTAAAAGTAATTACACCGAGGAGAATTATATTGCCACATCATATTCGAAATATCTCCGCTTCTATTCATGTCAAAATCTCATCCGTATCTTGACTAATATTTCTGTGATGTATTTTTTTCCCCATCTAATACACAAATTGATCTTCTAAATCATCGATTCGGACAAATTTCTTCTCGAGACGCCAAGAAGACGTGACTTAATTTATTTGCTCTTTCGTTCGCCGGGTATCATCAGTATGTAATCATGTAATTAGGTCCACAGAAAATTCCATTTTTTTAAACGAACATTAAATTAATAACGGTTAATACTCGCTCTTCAAAGTAGTAATTACTCACTGCTCACATGCAGATTGGTGAATAAAATCATATATTCGTGATATTTTTCTAAGTTTTCGATGTCAATATCGTATGGATTTTTTTTTGCTCGTGTCGCCTTAGAATTGTATGTAATCATCGTTAAAAAAACTTTCACCAACTTTAGATATATAAGTATCTACAGTGGCGTTCACAAATATTGATTTCATATGTATTTTTGTAAGCAAAGGCTAACATAGTAGTGGTTGTACTATAATAGACTCAATTGTAAAGTTGGAACAGCTCGTATATGAGGCTAAAATAAAAATGGGCAAATAGCTATGAACACCACTGTAAGCACATGTACTAACGTTTAGATATTTTTTTCAGGATTGATTTTCTCTTTTCTTCAATGTGAGATGTTATACGCGAAGCTTTTTTGTCGGTGTTGTTCAATTATCGATCTAATAGACTGTGTTAGAGAAAATATCGGATCATTTGGCATTTAATATCGGAGTGAAATTACGCGTCTTAGTTTGGTAATAGTGTTTTCTTGTATCTTGAACAATTTCGAGGCAGATGGAATATAAATTATTACGAGTTGATGTTTTGTTTTGATGTATTTGCATGTGTTACGAATATGGAATTTTGTACAATGATGAACAAGAATATTGATTGTTGATGATAACGCAATCAGAAATAAATAAAAAGTGAGTATCAGGTCGATTTCAAAGTAGATCATCATCGCGGATACATTTAAGTTTTTATAATCACCCCTTTACACTAATTTGGCATCCTTTGGGTCGTTCTGGCAGTTATCATCCACAGATTAAAAAAAGAGCAGCAGATATGTTCCAGAAACCAGTTCTAGCTTGCATAGCTGCTGGATATTGTTTCTCATTCTTTTGACAAGTTTTACAGTGAGACGTAGTAGGTGGACCTTTATTTTGTGTCCATATATGGAGGGATGGAAGAAGACCAATTTTTAAACTTGCTTCAATGCATTATTGCTGTTACTTCTAGACACAAGAGTCAAATAAGTTTGAAGATAATCAAAAGTGCGATTGAGAGTAAAATTGTATTGGTCACGATTTTAATCCATTTGACAAACATACTTCAACTTAGAGATAAATCTATTTTTGGGCCACCTGGTGAAAAAAATTATTTTTCAAGGAGAAAAGCATATGTATGGAGTTGGTCAATTGAATAAGAGGGAACTTTTATGGTGCGTTGGAAAAGACGCTTTTTTCTTGAAAAAGTAGCATGGCTATAGAGTTCTGAGGTTACTCACAGGGATCTTAACCGGTCACTGCGCACTGAATAAACATTTGCATCGCATAGGCATAATATAAACTCTCCCCTGTACAGAAACTGTGGAAATTCGGAGGAAATTCCAGTCCATCTGCTTGTTGACTGCTCGACAGTGGACAGGGAGAGGCAGAGTTACTTTAGGGTCAATCGTTTGGATGATCCCGATGAGTAAGTAAACTAACTCTTGACTAGATTGCGGACTTCTTTGCCCTGGTTAAGAGGATTACAAGAGCACGCGGGCGCAATAGGTCTCTCTTATGACCAAGCTTGCCTTACAGTTCTCCCACCCGTGCAGCCGCAAAAAAATGGCCATAGAATTGCCTAAAATGTGGAGATGCAACAAGAACATGCTTTCAACAAATCCATACACTATATTTGGTACAATTCCTGTAAACGTACGAAACTAATCATTACATTTAACACAGCCTTTGGATCTATCGAAACCAAAAGTTGGGTGGGTCCAAAAGCTGACGCCAAAACAGTGTAAATTTGTGTTCATACAAGACTCAGGTAACAAAATAAACTCTATCAATCTGTCCCAACATGAATTTGATATCAATTTTGTCAAAAAAACGAACGATGAGAATTCTTGCAAGCTCAGTTCAGTGACGATTATGATTGTGGGTCAATAATAAATGTTATCACTAGTTATAGGTAAGATAGTCAAAATTGTTGAAATTTTGTTAGATAGATTATCTTATAAATATAATTAGGTATTAAGTTAGGCTGTTCAGAACAATATGAGCAAGTGGACCAAAATAATAACAATTTTAGTGCTTTCAAATACTTCTAAAGCCAGACTGATGTCCCTGCATCTTGTTGGCTAGCTTGTTTGATCACCTGCTGGTCTGAACTCTTGAGGTGAATGTCAATCACGAAAATATTGAGTGGAAATTCAAATAAACTTCATGGAGAGTCATTTCCATTATTTTAAATAGTTGGTGACGCGTCTAGGAGTATCACCTGAGAGACGGATCATGTTAAGGAACCGTGGAAATCACTCTTAAAATTTTATTTTATTTCGTTTCAAGTCTTTTGATGTAAGTTTGGACTACTATAGACCAGGACAAGTAGGTGTAGGACAAAATAAGTCTCACGAAAGTATAGTAAGTTCAAATTGAAATTCTAGAAATTAAATATGGAGTCCTTTGACACCTGAGTCTTCTAAGATTGTGGACCTGTCTTGTCCGTGGTGTTTGAATTAACGTTTTATCTCGTTGGATGTTGGGGAAAAATTCGCAACAATTAGGAATATTTTGTTGTTAACAATGGCAGGGCGGGAAAGATCCCAACAAAATCTTCAACAAAGCTGTTGTTGGAATAAACTGGAAAGGGAAGCCACATACCCTGTCCCAAAAACTATCTAAACTGCATTGAATATAATTTGGTGAGTTTATAAATAATAATGAATAAACGTTATGGCATTGAAAGATTGTAAAACAAAAGTTTCAAGAAAGATCCTGTTGGGTTTGGATAAATTTTGTTTACATTCAAGGCAACCCCCAACTAACTTCACAACTTCGCATATAAATTACTTGAGAGTTCAGCTAAATATGTCACCTTTGGTATTGGAGCTGGAAATTTAAGGAATATGGTTTGGCATAAAAGTCATCATTGTGTGACTAGCCAGTCGTGAAGGTATTGTCACAATCCAATTCGACTATGTCAGAGTATTGTTTGTTTCCACTGGCGATCGATATTTGACGCAGGATTTCCAGAATCTCATATTCATCTCCGC
Source organism: Holotrichia oblita (assembly GCA_023690525.1). NCBI lineage: Eukaryota > Metazoa > Arthropoda > Insecta > Coleoptera > Scarabaeidae > Holotrichia > Holotrichia oblita. Next base: position 44,634,782 of record CM043023.1, read on the forward strand.
CTCACACTCATATCTGAGGCAACGTCTTTTGAGTTCTACAGATACAGGAAAAAATGGCAAAAGTGCTGATTTGTTAGAGTCTAGACTTATTAGATGTAGATTAGGGAGTCCACCTGTAGATACGAATGCCTTCATTTGTATAAACTGAATCGGTGTTGTTTTCCATATCTGATCTATTTCGAGGGTTACGGAGACGCTAACAAGGTAGATACAGCTTGTGTTACTGCAAATAAAGTGCTTTGAGCAAACTTCCGGTTGCACTTAACCTAAAAACTCTTGCAGAATAGCTAGTAGTCGATAAATAAACAGACCTATTCTGGAACAATGATTTAACTGATCTTCTTGATTGATACCGTTGTCAAAAAGGATAGATAAATTTCGTCTTGTTTGTGGTATGGGTTAACCTTTTAATCTACAAAAATTTTTATTTGCAAGCTCTGTTACCATGCTGATGAATTCCCGTGCCAGTCATTTAATACTGAGGTCTACAAAATTTTAAAAATTGTTATAATATTAATGTCCACGATTGTACATAGATATCTCTAAATTACTATACCCAACAAATTAGTTCTTTACAACTACATACATCGTTATTTCTATTTTCATTTCTTCTTCTCCATCTCTTCGGCTAGATACAGCACGAACTAATAACTTAATTCGATCTCTCGAGAACGATTCGGTATGCCCCAGGGCACCATCTTCGATCCTGTGCGTTTGCTATTATTATCTACTCCATATAATATTCATCAATGTCCAAACCTATTGGTCTTGATACCTTTGATTGTGTGTAAAAACATCACCTACGCTTTCCAAACGCGGCACCGAACTCGAACTAGTTTCTTTTTCGTTCTTTTCTAATTGAAATTGGCCTTTTTTTCGATTTCTAAATTTCCTAATTGCGTTGCTTCTGGTTAGAATTGAACGGAACAAGCGTGCATTTCAAACTAATGATGTGAAAATCACTAAATGTGAGCGACTGATGTTAGTTAACCTGGTTTCTTCTTTATGGGTAATAATGATCGATTTTTTTCTGTGGTAATTTAGTATTCATACATCTTTTCTTGATGTTTATAAACGTTAGTTCGTGATATTTAAATCCAATTAAACATTCTAAATTTAGAAATATTAGCGATAGATGTTTTCAGTGTATTTAAAACTAACAATACCAATCATCAACGCGTAATATATTTCTCGAAATCCCCATAAACCCTACAGGTTTCTTCTTAAATCTTAAGCACCATCTAGAAGCGAATCAGAATCGGCAAAAATATCCTCCGTGTCGACAGTTTTAATTGCCGAACGTTCCGCGAACTGCCTCCGTAAAAAGAAAAAATATTTCAGGCAAATTACTGAAGCGGACGTTGTTGGAAATATATTTTATTGCTCGATCAGTAATGCAGGACACTGTAAATTATTTGTCGTTATAGCGAGACGGCACGTTGCGAAATTCTCGGAGGGTAAAAGTTAGGTTTTGCCCTTGAAGAAGTCTTCTTTTTTTAATAGAAGAGTTGGCGTAACTTTTAATTTTTCCATAGTAAAGTTTCCCCAAATAAATAATGCTGATGTTTGATCAATATTAATCACAGGATATTCTACTTTAGCCGTTCAGTTTTTCCAATTACATATTATGAAAGAAAGTCTTCAATTGCTGTTCTTTTTTGAGGGCTTTGTAGAGCCGTAATACAAGAATCATCCTTCAAACAAAAAATACATTTCCTAAAATGCATAGTTTCGAGTAGAATCACTGCTGAAGGCATGACGATCATGATGGCATACTTAACTAGGCAACATTATTTACTGCGAGTTAATGCGGTAACAAGCCCATGGAAACATATTTTACACACACAATTTACATAGCAAGAGAGAGAGCCGCTGCAGCTACTCTCATCATAAGGAAATTGTAAAATTAAGAGAGATGAGACATTTAAAAACGTTTGAACCAGGTTCTATGAGAAGCATCGGATGTTTATCCAGTACTGAAATGAATTAATGAATTGAGGATTGTCAGCGTTAGTGACAAGCTCGTCTTAGAAAAATGCATGAAGAACGACCAGTGAACGACGAACCCTGTTATAGCACGATTAGAAAATTATTTTAACATGGAAATAATAAACATATTAATGATGGAACTCAAATTTTTAACAATGCAGCCACTGCTTTGGACTGCAATAAATACTCTTAGAAAACAATGAAATAAATTCACTATGCCTATCACAGCAAGTAAATAGACATTTTGCCTGTGTTACCTGGTTAAATAATTGCTAAAAGTAATGTTCTTTCAAACATATGTTTTTTTTTACCGATTGATCCGACTGATTTCAGTATCTATCTTTAGGGGAATTGAATTTCTTTGCCACATCCCATGGTCCAGGGTACTGTAGCTGGAATGGAGAATATAGTTAAAAAGTTTTAAGCTTTAAAGCCACGCCAAAAACACTCACTGACAATACCTAATGGAATCTAACAAATTCTGTTACTGGTAAAAAAGAGATTTTGATTTGATTTGAAAGAAAAAAAAATTACTTAGGAGTTAGGGTAATGGATCGATTATAAAAGCCTCATTGGAAATGACTCCTGTGACCTTTAGGTAGAATCTCTTTATTTCTTTCAGTGTTACAGGTATTATATCTGAAGCTAGCTTTTACCACCCAAACTCTTCCGAGTTTGGACCAGCAACCCACCGATCAGCATTTCTGCAGTGCTGCCATCTTTCTACTATTAACATAAAGAGTGATAGCTTTTACCACGCAAACTCGTAGAGTTTAATATTTGATTCGTTTCATATTACTCTTTTCTTTCTTCATAAACACGAGAAGAGAAACGAAATTTGGGAATTATGTACGGGGCTTTAATTTACATTTCTTGACATAGTCGATACTTCACCGGAAATTACTTTGATTTTCGATTTTTAAATGGGGCTACCTGAATATTTTTCGATATTTTGATTCGGGATAAAATTTTGAGTACAACTGCAGCAAAAGATATTTTTTGATATCGGGTGTTTCATAATATGTGCGCAGGACTTCAGGATGTGATAGCCTGTCCAAAAATTTGAAAAAAAGTTGCTATCAACTTACTTCCTAAAATGCACCATTTTCGACATACAGGGTGTTGAAATTTAATAAAACAAAATCGTTTTTTGGAAATATCTTCGGAACGGTTTATCGTAAAGAAAAAAAGCTTTTTGTAACCATTTTCTACTTATAATAAGCTAAGTTGTTTTCGAGGAAAAAAATTTTTAAGTCATAATTGGTGAAGATTTTGAAGGGGTAGTGGTTGTTTTCCCCCCCAACTTCTACGCCACTGGAAAAAGTACGATTTTGAGACGCCTATTTGAACCGCCAATGTTTTCTACACAGAAAAGGTAACGGTTGGTCAAATGAAACCGCTTTTTCCAGTGGCGTAGAAGTTGGGGAGAAAAACAACCACTACCCCTTCAAAATCTGCACCAATTACGACTTAAAAATTTTTTTTCTCGCACACAACTTAGCTTATTATAAGTAGAAAATGGTTACACAAGCTGTTTTCCTTACGATAAACGGTTCCGGAAATATTTCCAAAAAACGATTTTTTTAAATTAAATTTCAACACCCTGTATCTCGAGAATGGTGCATTCTGGATGGTAAGTTGATAGAAACTTTTTTTCAAATTTTTGGATAAGGTATTACATCCTGAAGTCCTGCGCATATATTACGAAACACCCTATATAGTACTCTTTTTCATTCATAAAAATAATAGTAAAAGTAAAAAAGTTATGTTTTTATAGTAACCATGATACCTCAAATGAGTTTCTTTTCACATCAATGACCTCCTGAACTATATATTTTTTTATAAAGGCTGTTTTTTTTAGGCGCGATAGAACTTACAAAAGGGTTAACTGTCAAACGAACATTTTGCACTCATTATTTGACATTTATGATCAGTATACCCTGGCAAATCATTATCCATTATCCAGATTTACTTTGAAAATAAATCATCAATTCGCGCAAGCCATCCGTCGAACTGCGGATAGATTTCATACCACATACTCTCTAAATGATGCAATAACACCAACATGTCAAAGGACTGCGCGTACTGAAAATCAAAATTTATCGATTAGTCGTCGATCGCAGAAATTTTGCGCAAAGATCTTGGCCTACATGAGTTTAAGATTCAGCTGGTGCAGGAATTAAAGCCACGAGACCATCATATCCGTAGTTCTTACGCCGATTGGACTCTAGAGCAGTTGGAAACTGATCCGCAAAATTGTGTTCAGCGATGAGGCTCATTTTTTAGCTTAACGAATTCGTTAATAAACAAAATTGCCGCATACGGACCGAAACCAATCCACAACAGACCCTACAAACTCCATTATATCCAGAAGAATGCACCGTTTGGTGCGATTTACACGCTGGTGGCTTCATTGGATCTTATTTCTTCAAAAATGAAGCCAGAGCTCGCGTTACGGTCGATGGAGATCGTTACCGCACCATGATTAATGATCTTTTGTTTGAAAATATGGATAACATTGATCCGGGCGAGATGTGGTTTCCACAGGATGGTGCTATGTGCGATACGGCAACCATCGACTTATTGAAATCAAAATTTGGCGGTAAGTTGATTTCGAGAAATGGACCTGCCAGTTGGCTGGCACCTCTCGATTATTACCTGTGGAGCCACGCGAAGTCAGTTTATGCTGATAAACCAGCAATAATTGATGTGTTTGAGACCAAAATTGGATGTCCAGACTACGCTTCGTCAAGAACAGTCGCGGTCAGTGGCGCAATGTTAATGCCATGCTTGTGTTTGGTTTTCTAGTTAGTTGACAATTTTAAGCCAGTGATCTTTAGTGGCAGAAAAAATGCCACGTCAAGTAGTTGGCACAAATAAATGCTATGAGGTGGTAGAAATAAATATTCTAGTTAAAGTTTCGTACATTTTTTGGGACATTTACAGGCAACTGGTTGGCCAAGTTATATCCAGTTGTATTTCTTTTCCTGGAAGCTAATTTATGTAAATAAAGAAAGGCAATTTTGAAACATTAATCCAAAACAGATTTGATTGTCAAAGCAGTTTATTCCGGAGGGGGAAGGAGGAGAGGTTGATCAAGTGAATGACAGTACCCATCAATTGCGTACAAACTACTACTACGTACATAGAAACAGACCCTTTTAACTAATCACAGTTTCGTATAAAAATCCCTACATAACATACACCTTTCTAGAAATATTTTTGACCATTAATCATCAAAACCGTTTTCTTCCCTCGATTTGCACGGACTATTACGTTCTTTTTCTGTAACGAGACGTTTGACAAATTACAGAATTATATCCGTAAAAATTTCGAACCTTACAATACCGGAACATTATTAATATTGTCGTCCAGTCGTTTAAGTACGAATTAACATACAATCGAAATTTTTCAAAAATTCCGTTTCTTTCTTCAAATTTTGTTAGGCGAACATGCATACAAAAACGAGGCGGTAAAAAATTAAGTGTTAAACCCAATCAGTTCCGCATTAATCAAGGGATACGATTCGAATAATTTTTCAACTTGGATGATAGTTCTTATTAATTTGAAATTAAGTCGGTACCTAACAAAACTTCAAAATATATTACGCGTATGAATCAAATTGCGTTTATTGTCACTGATGACTATGCGTCTGTCAATAATTCACAAATAAAAATCACTTTTTTTCAATTCTCTTTCAAATTTACAGAATAAAAAAGGTACCTACATCATCACATTCTCGGAAGAAATAAAATGTGCAAATCTGAAAGAAACATAAAATGGCGATTTTCTACATTGATTGTTATTTATGTCCGCACAGGTGTCATTGGTCGCATATGAGTCGTTATGCTTGTATACAGTCCTGTAACACTTATGTGTTGGTGTTAATAATAAATACGCAACATATTTCTATACCTGCACGAGACTATGGAAAATAAAGCTAAAACGCTGCGACCTATAACAATAGCGGGCATTCAGCTTGTATTAAACGCATCATTTAGTTGGGGACCGTTTTTTCTTCACAGTCTCCGTTTACCTATAATTTCATTACCCGTGACTTTACCAATCCCCAACATCCTTAACAGTGATTGTTGTCCAAGCACTAAGATCCGAACAAACGCGTGTTGAAGCCACAACGAGAGAATTAGTTATATTAGATTCTTTTTTCAACAAAAATAACCTGCTAAGGCATAATTCTTAAGAGTGCGAGGGTATCTGAATAGCGCTGGTCCAGTCAATGAGGCCTGTAAAACATTATTTAACACTGTAACGATTTCACACCAGTGCTTTCTAACTATAGTATAGAAACAATGCAGTCACTTACGCGGAAATTTTACAGTAAAATAGTTATTGGTTTCACATAATAAATATTAAAAGCATCTGTTGTAGATGCTTCCATGCAACATTTTTTAATTTTGTTGTTTGTTAGAAATCTTCTTAAATAGTCTGAATATATACCTTAAAAGTAATCGAGATAAAGTATTGCAGAAAAGATTCTGTTTATTTGCTTGTGGTGTTTGAGTAATCGAGAGACTTTTAGAAAAATGTCATATCAAATGACCAACTTTTTAAAAGTGTTAAAGAGATAATTTTTTAGTGGTTCTAGGGCTTCTATTTGACTGAGATTGGAGTTGAAGCTTCTCTAGTTTCGATGCGGGGCGGAGGCTTGTCCGGATCCAGCTTCCAAAGGTGTTTAATAGGTCCCCCGACCGTGAGGCCTTTCCAATGGTTCTTTTTTTCTGTCCAGTTCCGATGTCTATTCAGAGTAGAGTATTCTGAATCTTTATGGATGGATTTGGCATTGCTAACGAACTAGGGTGTCGCAATGATTATGTGCAGCAGCTGGTTCTGTAGGATGTTTAAATGCTTTACTTGAGATAGATCAGGTTAGGTAATCTTAAGATTTAGAGCGCTCTTACAGTAGGGTAGTAGAGCCTCACCTGCAATGTCTTTGGGGCGACGCTGACGAGGCGATGGTTCAAGACGAACTTGGTATCAAAGGTTACGATAAGATGTCTTAGGACTAAAGAACAAATCAACCGCTGACAAAATGACATTCTCTCGATTCCCAAATTCTTTCACGATTTTGGGACATGGGACAAAATAATCTAAAAAACTTGATACAGGAGGTCGCATTGTGCGTTGACGCGCCATCTGGTTGCCACCACACATGCTGTAGTTGATTTAACTCTCAAGTACTATCACGTGATGTTTCGGCACCCCAGACTTCACTTTTCTTTTTTAGATATCGCATTTTTTTTCGGGAATTTCACAAACTTTGTAATTTGTTTTGCTTGGGGAATCACAGCTATCTGCTTTGTAAGTTTTATCGTTGAGTTTGTCGGAGATTCACTAATTTATACTATGTTTCGGGAACATTCGGAGAACTATATTTTCCCTACTACTTGTGTAAGTCTATTCAGAGAGATTTTATTTCACTCAGACAACACTCTTCTTTGTTTTGCCTTGTATTGATGTAACAAAATGGCAAATTATCTAATTGATCAGCATTTAGCAAATCTTGCCGAAAACTTTTATGACGATATTGATGAAATCGAGTGTTCGAACACATCATCAGAGTTTGAGGTCGAATTGCAAGAAGAAAGTGAAAGCCCCAGTAATGTCTGTCAAAATATAAGTCACTTTTATGGACGCAATCGATACAAGTGGTCCAAAAAGATCAGAAAAATGAAAACTACAAGCTCACAGTGTGGTCAATACGTCTGCAAGGACCATTCTGAAGTAACTATAATTTGCAGGAACTGTTTAGAAAGGTAAACTATATATCATCAAATAATAATCATAATATGTTGCAAAACATCCTTGTCGACATTTTTCCTTCACAGGGAATGAATCCGTGGTTTTGGAAAACCAGAAACAGAAGAAGAAACCAGGAGAAACTTCTTATTAATTAAAAAAAAAATTTTTATGCGTGTGTTTTTTAAAAATTGAATAATTCTGATTTATTTTGCATAAAATTATATTTGTTTTGTTCAGATAAATGTCTATCTTAAAAATAAAAAAAATTAATTGGTGGTTAATGGAATATTATCTAAAATGTTAGAGACGTATGAACGAAGAAGGTTGAGGTATCTTTCTTCATTTAATGTTCCTTTTGTAATAATCAGTCTAGTGAGACGATTCTTCAAAACGCTCATCCAAATATTTAATTAATTTGATTAGTTCATAGTTGCAATGTTGTTGAAACTTGCTAGCGTTAAATATAGAAAAATCAGGATCTTCCTCCAAAGCCTCTCTATCTTCCGTTACCCTTTTCCAACACCTGGTTCCAAACAGTTCTTTCGCACCCTCGTCAAGCACTCCTTCCCATCGTCTTCTTGGGCTCGCTCCTTGCATCCTTCTAGTAAGGAGTTTCTTCGGTATCCTCCTTCTTGCATTTTGACCACGTGTTCTGCCCATTGCAGTCGTTGAAGCCGTACATGCTCTGACAAGTAGGGCTCTTCATAGTAATGATACAGCTCTCGATTGTACCTCACTCTCCAGGTGTTGTTGTCTTTAATTGGCCGCATTATCCTTCTCAGTAACTTTCTTTCGAATATATCTAGTTTGCTGGCTAAGCTTTGCGTTAGTATCCAAGCATCGCTTCCGTAACTCATTATCGTTCTTAGCGTGATGAAGTACTACCTTGGATCACACAATTTTTACTCCATTCTCCTTACCATTCCTAGATATTTCCGGTTCTAGATACACAAACTAATTCATCGCTTCCAACTTATTCTCCGTGAGGCCCTGTATGGATGCGTTTGTGCCTGTCCTTGATTACAGTATGCCATGCATTAATGTCCAGTCCCACCGATTTCGAGATCTTTTTAAGCTATTCATACATTTCAATGGTATCTTTTCTAGTTCTGCCTAAGATATTGATGTCATCGGTATAGGTTGTCAACTGTATTGTTTTGTTGGTTAGAAGTTTCAATCTTTCCATCGCCATTCAGATTAAACAGTGTGGTGATTAATCCATTCTCCTCCTTTAGACCTTGCATGATACTAAACTTCTGGGTTAGCTGGTTTTGTGCCCGAATATAAACTACTGTGTTCACCAGTTTTGACCTTATTAGTCTCGCTAACTTAATAGAATTGTAAGCTTGGTGGAAATTTGCAAAATTATTGTAGACGTCAACGTCATCCTCCTACGCATTGATCTTCCTTTCCTGAATCCTGCCTGATATTCGAATGGATATTTTTGTGCAGTCCTTACAGGGCAGTTTATTAGATTATTGCTTTATTCTATTCCTACGGTATCTTTTCTTCCTCCCATATCTTTTCTATTAGGTTATGAATACTTTCCACCAAGCGATCTCCTCCATACATAAATATTTCTGAGGAGATACCCGTCCTTGACCTCTCTGCTCATCATTCCTCTTCTCAGAGTGTACATCAATATTCACGAGATTTTGCAAATGCTCCTCCCAGATGTTCTTAATTCCCTTTGGATCATTAACTATCATCTTGGTCTCGACACAGACTAGTATGCGGTTTGTACCCCTATCTTAGATTCTCAAATTATTTTCTTTAAAATCTTTTTCCATGTTCAGTATTTGTTAGGTCTCAAAAGCACGCCTTTTCCGTCTTTTTTGTTTACTTTTCCTTACGAGAAATGAAAATGAAATAAATATAATGCATATTTGTTTCGGCATAATTTAATGTAGTCACCCTGTCTATCAAAATATGCAGGTTATATTCGTACACACATATATTAACAAAATATTACGCGCGGATAAGCAAATATGCGATTGAAATACATTTTTGGCAAAATGACGTGACATTGTGCATAGCTCGTAATCCAACCATAGGTGCGTATCAAGTATGCATTGTTGTTATTCAAGAATGCCAAGTATTCGGGTCAATTTAAACGTGTGCCTCCGTCGCGTATAGTTTCAAAAATTCCTTAGGTCTCAATTATTAAACTGATAGATACGTATATTGGAGCTATTGCTGTACATTCACACATTATCGATCATAGAGGTTATACCTGTATGTATTATAATATCGACTGCTGACATTTCATATAGGGGGGGTTCGATTTTATAGCATCTTTTAACATTTCTTTCTTCTGTTCTCTTCGTTTCGATATCTATATAAATCAACATATAAGTAGACGATCGATGCTTAGTTAATAACTCGAAACATCATATCCAATTAGTTGTATGAAGGCTGTCGATAATTTAGTTCGTCAAGTCTTTTTTCTTCACCGTATTTTGGCAAGGTGATTAATGATGAAACGTGGCAGATTGGAAAGGATTGCAACCTTTATAAATTATATAAACAAACCGGACCAATTATTAGAAATATGTGTAACATCAGATTAGATTATGTCGAATTTTTTTGAGATGTGCGTAGGTCGATAATAGCCAACTTAATATTAACAGCAAACCTTGATGTGTATACATAATTGTTATGTTATGACGAAAATACAGTGAATGTGCATATGAAGTGACAGCTATTCCGGTTAAAATTACAAAATAGCAATCAGAAATGATGATTATGGAGAATATTACCGATCGAAATTAAATAGCAATTTGATTTAATAATCGTGTAAATACGAAACAGTTTCATCAAAAAGAGTGGAATCACGGAATAAACTAATATAAGAATAAATTATAATTTGTTTAAACACCTGAACTAAAATGATCTGGGTCTCTTTATAATATTGACGGTATATTATGGTGGGATAACGTTGCTTCTTGTCCTGGAAATGTTACGAAAACATCAGGCTCTCAACTAGATATCATTTATCATAATTAATTGACGTTTTAGAAAACTGTTTCTCGGTTATATATCAGAAATAAAAAGGAAAATAGTCTTCACGTCATTGGATATCTATATAAATATATTATTATATACTCCTATGTAGTACGCAGATAGGAAGACATATGTATGTATATGTATATCTATGTACGTCGCCCGAATATTACTATTGTCTGGGCACTCTATTTAGAGTTCCTTTATTGACAAGAATGTGATTCAAAATATTTTAATTTCAACATGATAAATGTTAGAATTCAGATAAATGGTAGTAAGTATAAATTTTTAAATATGTTGTATAGTATTGTTATTTATAGCAAAATCCAAGTCGACTTTGGTGCCATTGGGGTGTCCTCTAAAAAGATAAATTAAAAGTTTCTTTTCAATACAAACTTTGGTTAAACGATTTTGTCTTAAAAAAACACACATTCCAAGACAAACCGAGAAGTAATTAATTTGGAAGGAAATATTTCCAGGAAGCAATGAGAAATCCAATTTTTAAGATTGAAGCTACAGCCTTTTTGCTAAGGAAAATTTATTCAGATTCTTACCTATTATCAGAGATACACTCTAACATCTCTTTTCAAGAACTGCACGTCAGTCTTTACTCAACTTTATATCCATCAAATTTGCAACGCACCTTGGTTTAGCAAGAATGCTGAGTAAGTCTTCCTTGATGAATATGTTTCTTTATAGTGTTATGGATTGCGAATAAATTGCTGTAAACCTGATAGAGCATTTGACTTGTTTCTTGCAAAAAGTTTCAGAACTTTATATCTGGGTATCTACTAGACACAAAAGATTTTTGTGGGTATAACAGTTGTAGGGCATTATATCCATTAAAAATTGAAACTAGAAAATACTGATAAATCTGTTTATTCATCAGTTAGTTGCAGATAACTAAAGCGTGGGCAGATGAGCAGTTTGTATCTGCTTTAAGTCTCTATTTTATAAATTTTGCACCTAAAGTTGTCAAAAGTTTTCTTTAAATTTGGCATCCAAAATGATCATTTTTGAAATTATATTTCTGATGATGGAACATAATATCCGACTTAATATTCGTACCGAGTGTAGGTACTGAAATATACTGTATTTACAAAGAAAAAAAAACTGGGGGCTGTGATTTTTATACGAGTCATATTTTTTCAGAAACTGAACATTTTCAAAAGATCAAAATTTTGAGGTTTTGTATGTGTATCTGCTGGAACACAGTTTTAAAATTTGAAATTATTTTCATACCCCATTGAACAAAATTCGCAACTGGTAAACCAGATATAATAATAATGGAAGGTCCTCGATCATCAAAAAGAAAAAGAAGAATCTGGACAGGTGTCGTGCATTCGCAGATTCTCGATGCACCACCGATATGGTGGGAGGCGACCATGGGGGACCACTCCGGGAAAATATCATCTAATTTCAAAAATAGATATTTTAAAAAACGTCTTTGAACAGCTTCGATATTGTTAATATGGACACTGTATATTGGGCACCAAATTAACGATACGTATTCGAGTTTAGACCTGACAAATGCTACAAATAAAAGAACCAAGCACTATTCAATATTTTTAAAGTCACTGCAGTTTCTGCAAATTTAGTAATAATGCACTAAAATGTTCTTCAAACTACTAAAATATAAGGGAGTAAATACACAAAATGATTTTCTTCTAAAATACAAGACCAATCATTTAAAATGGACAGGCTCACCATTAAATTTCTTTTAGATCCTCTTAATTGTGTTTATATACATTGAAAAAAAAACCACAATAATGCACAACGTGATAGAAGACTAAAGTTCAACCGGCTTTTGTTTTTTAAGATACAGGATCTTAAAGGTTTTTTAGACTTTTTTTAATTTCTTCAAAATAATGTATTTTAGTTTCAAATAGTACTAGAACATCGCCCATAACCTACCAAAACTTATAGATGGTTTTGTCAATTTAATTTTGCAATAATTTATTGAAGTTTGCCTTGTTTCTTGCCTTGTCTTTTTAATAACGTTTAAAAATGGTTGATTTTGCGCTTGTATCTTCATAGAATGTTCTGGCAATTTCCGATATGTCAACTCACACGAAGAGTATTGTAACATGTTCCTTTTTTAATGCCGCCTATATTACGTTTTAGTTTTTGTCCGAGCTTTTGAGTTTTTCACTACACAATTCTGTCCATAATCCATGATATTATTTCTTTAAGTTTTCTATACTTCTTTTATATTTGCCCAAGTACACTATCGGCCAGCATGTAAATATGTCCTCTTATGGAAAAAAAGTGCTTAACATTTAAAAGATTTTTAGATAGCTGAACAAAATCCGTGGTGATGGATTTTGTTCAGCTTTTGTTGTTTTATAAAAGAGTGGTGCCCTCAGTCTTTAATAACAAGGAATTAGAACACTAAACACTTTAACCCACTGAACACCAAACAAGTTTTAACTAAAACACCGACGCGTTTCAACAGCAATGCTGTCATTATCAAGGCGATAATAAAACTTTTTTAGCGAGTTTTATTATCGCCTTGATAATGACAGCATTGCTGTTGAAACGCGTCGGTGTTTTAGTTAAAACTTGTTTGGTGTTCAGTGGGTTAAAGTGTTTAGTGTTCTACTTCTGCACCAAGAGATCCAGTAAAGAACTTAACAAGGAATTAAAACAGCAACCTGAACTCTTGAGATCGAGATTGCAGTAATGGAACCTATAATGCAAAGTTGCTTGGTCCTGTTTCCGAGTTGCAAGACAAGCGACGAAATTCAAGTGTCAAGTGATTTAGAAGATGTTTGAAATATAAAAGACTGCTGTCCTCAGTCTTAAATAACAAGGAACTAAAACAGGAAGCTGAACAAAGAATCTTATACTGGGCTAACACCCCGAGACTGAGGCAATCAAAAAAATTTATTACTTTTTCAGTCATCAGGGCTAAATAATAATAATAGTAATAATAATACTGTCTTTATTTCCCACAGTCTACAACGGCAATATAATACAATGATGATAATGATAACAATAATAAGAAAAGTAAGTAAAATCTCTGCTGGAGCTCAACAGAAGAGACCTCAACACCATCACGGCTTTACTCACTGTCTACAGCGCTCTTAGGTATCACCTGAGGAAGATGGGCAAGGTGGACTGTGATAGTAATAATGTCGATTCTGTTTGGAACACAACGAGAACACGGAATACATTATGGGCAACTGCTAGGCGGTGTTCTGTCCCGGCAGAGACTCCACTACCTCAGACAGATGCACGTTGAACCGGTTAGTATTACAACTAAGCTCCTAAAATAATCTTACACTTCTTCAGAAGTCTGGAGATTTATTGGGACTAAAAGATTAAGGGTACTCAATAGATCTTACAGGTCGCAATGAAGAGAGCTAGCATTGCCTACACAACCCACATCTAATCTAATCTAAATTCATGAAAATGATTTTTGTTCTGAAATGGTCGAGAAACCCTCATTGGATCACTTCAAAATGAATAGGCCTCCCATTGAACCGTTGACTCACTCAAGGAACATATTTAAATAAGAAAAAAAAATCGTCCTTTCCCCCCCCGCCAGGACCAAATTTGAGTCCAATCAACTTCAAGGAACAACATCCTGATACGTGAAAATGAATAGGCCTCTCATTGAACCATTGACTCACTCAAGGAACATATTTTATGGGTCTTGTTCATGTAGTATCTGTAAAAAAAAACGAAGACATAGAAATTATCTTGATACAAATGAAAGTCTATACTGAATCTATAGTCCATTACGGGGTTCTCGACTGCTAGTGATGTTATTGAAGTTTGCAGAAATGCTTTTATGAATATAAAGCCAGTAATGAATATAAAGCTAGTTGTCGGGCTCGTGATGTTATTGAAGTTCCTTTCTGAGTTTGGTTTTCTGTAGTTTTCCAAATTCCACGGCAAATGCGGAAAGGTTATCTACAGCCGCTGGCGTAATAATAACTCATGGCCAGCCGATTCCCCCTGTAATTGGCGCAAGCTGTTGGGGGATGCTAAGGCATGAATTATTATTATTATTATTATTATTATTATTTAATAAGAAAACAAATCGTCGTAAGATAACTTTTACTGACAAAAAAGGAGCCCTCTCCCCAGGACCAAATTTGAGTCTAATCAACTTCAAGGAACAACATCCTGATTGTGGTTGGTGACCTACCAATTTTATTGTAGTGTATATCTGAGATAATTTCCAGATCGGTCCCTAAAGCGTCCATGTACAGATTCATACAAAACTGACGATTATTTATATTGCGAAATGTCTATCCCAAAAACGAAAGAACCACAATTGCTTGAATACTGAAAATCTGAGACAGCCACTACCTTAATGAAAAGCGACATATTGCTGTATCAAGAGCCATGAGTTAGGAGAGAAGGTTAGTGCGTGTCCATGGATTTTGAGCAAGCGTTAATCCTTCCTATATTGACCAATTGTGACATACCTAATCAAAATTGAATTTGAGACAATAAAAGAACAACTTACTCTCTGTCTTTATCAAAAACCATCAGATTGACTTGTTCTAATGTTATACTTTTGGCACTTAGCCTAACTGATAATTCCACTCATCAATTAGTCTTGATATTGTGCAAAATAAATATGAGAAATATTTATAGATAAAAACATTCGTAACATATTCGTGATCATAATTTAATACCATAATATAGCAGTTAGATACAAACACAGAAAAATATTCTAGACAATCAGAGTACCGAATAGGACGATAAAAAAGCCATTTACTATCCATACAATCGTTCAAAAAATTCCTACATTTGTTCGACAAATCATTTCTTTGCGCAATAAATTTTAATAACAATCATTACGGGTACCGAAAAAAGCCCCCAATTTAAAACTAAAACGCTGAACGCATAGGCCCGCGCGTTCGCTTCTCCTATACCATTCTCTTCTTCCTTTTCTACTTTCAACTATCCTTATTCTTGAGCCGACCATTCTTCTCGCTTTTACCGAACTCTCAAAACAAACGCCGCTCGATACGAACAACGCAACCTACTACGAAATATGTGAGCCCATAATTCATATAATTTTTTTATTATTTATTTTTCGATTGAATTTTAAGACGATACTCCGATCCTAGTCGGCCGTTGCGGGCGACTTTCGACCGTATTTAAAGCAGTATTTAGTACAAGATTCGTCTGTTAGAGGATATTTCGGATTTCGTACTTAGTACTGTATTTATTTTTATAGGTTTATATTGAAGTTATTGTGTTGTTATGTTAAAAATTGGTCTGGAGGATTTCTTTAAACGCGCTCTCTTTGGAACGTGTATCCTCCATCTCTCTCGCGTATTTTAACCTTTGCTTTTTCGTTGGAGGAAGATGGAAGATTTTTGTGCGTGTTGCTTTCCGATCTGTTTTTGTTTCTCCTTTTTATTTTTATTATCTAAGGAATCACTCATATTTATAGCTATTGTTTCTTTCTGAGGAAAAATATAAATTATGTGTATGGTATGGTTTTTTCGTGTTTTTAAAAGCGGGGTCTCACCAATGCTTTTGTAGATGGTCAAATATATGAATCTATAGGATCATGTTTTTTTATATATGGTGGGTTTATTTAGTTTAATTTCGTTGAATTGTGGTCTTTGTTTCGTGATTCGTGATTTTTTTTTCCGAGATCACTTCGATAAGTGAATTTATTGTTTAAAGGTGGAAATTAAAGGTGAATTATTATTGTATTTTGTAATCGATAAAGCGGACTTTTAATTATCGTATGGAGGAATATACATGAATTATGTTACGATAAACAATTTTTACCACAATAGTTTTTTTTTGCAATTTAATAAAATAGCACGGTGAATACAAATTATTTAATTTATATTAAGAATGATAAGTTATATGTAGGTTGTAATCATTTGTGTGTTTGTGGTTTGGGACTGCGTAAGAGCCCTAAATGAGGCGGGCACCCTAAGGAAAATTACTTTGGCCTGGGTCCCCAGCCACATGGGAGTGAAGGGAAACGAGGCGGCCGATGAGCTGGCCAGACGAGGCTCGTCAAGGCCTTTCATAGGAGCGGCCCCTTCCTTCGGCATTACCAAATCACAAATTAAGAGGTCCATCTACTAATGGTCACAAAACAAGTCCAAGGAATGGTGGGAAAGATCGCCAGGACAAAGACAGGCTAAGGAGTTCCTAAGGGAACAGAGGCCTAAGTTTACTGAAGACCTACTGAGTAATGACAGGAAGACTGTCAAAATGATAGTAAGTCTGATGACCGGTCATTGCAGACTGAATAGGCATATGTTTAACATAGGCCTGGCAGAAAATGCTCTCTGCAGATTCTGTCAAGAGGAAGAAGAAACCCCAGTTCATGTTTTGTGCCACTGTGGCGGCCTAGCGAGGACAAGGTTTATAGTAATGGGGGTAGAGAACCCCACAGCCAACGGCTACACAAAAGAGCCGCTCTCAAAAATGATAAGTCTGATTAAGAAGGCGAAACTAGAGAGCGTTCTCTAAGGTAAAGGGGATCACAATAGACCTGTAAAGGTCGCGGTGAAACAGGCCCGCATGCCACCCCACTCCTAACCTAACCTAACCTAACCTAACCTAATCATTTGTGTCCGTGCCAATTTGCAGTAGGGGTAAGAGATTTTTTCAGGTTTTGAGAGGAAATCAATGTGGTCCGCAGAGTTAATGAAGAAGATCAAGCTGAAATATTGTTTCTAATATTTTTTTTTACTTAGTTTTACTGATACTTAGCAGAAGATAAGCTGGCTTTACTAGAAGACAATCTTGCAAGTCACTTCTCTTGTGAAAGGATGCAGTCATGCAGGAAAAACAACATTTATGTCAGTCCCCTTCTAGTAATTGTTTCAATCAAGAAGAAGTAGAGATAATGTATCTCTGTCACATGCTAACTTCAAACATTTTTTGTAGGTAAATGGAGGCATCACAAAACTTGTTCTTAACGGCACAAAACTCTGTGGTAGTAGCACAAAACTTTGGCCTAGTACCACATCCGTTTTCGGTTGTTAGTTTCGATATGGAGCAAAAGTATACAGTAGTTGACGTCCAGATACACTATTACTATTAATAGTGATGTTACTTTGTAGTATTGCAAAACAAGGTGTTGAGCCTGATAGTTCATAATAAAGTTAGGCCTAAAATCCTATTATCTCAGAACTAGCTCATTTAGGTGGCGATGGGTAGCTTCCATAGGGGTACTTACAAGATATATTGGCGCCAAAATATATTTTAGTTTTACTTCAAATCGCCTTCAGACCGCTGATGATTATGGTGGGGATGCATAGGTCTTCAGTTGCTCTAAGACTTGTCAAGTCCGTAAGCCTTTTTATCAGCATTATGAGGATAGTTCTTCTAACCACAGGGTTACACGGTCTGGATCACAGTCATAGGATTCTCTTGGTTTTTACACACGGAGGGGGTCTGTCAGGATTTATTCTTCCAAGTGCTGAATCAGTGGGTTCTGCCACCGAGGGGTCCTCAGAAGGATTTCCCTGGTCAGCGCCATCGCATGCTTGTTCAAGGGCGGAGTATTGAGATCTCTGTGGGTCTAAGCGTTGCTCACGTACCAAGGCGCTGCGACGATGATTGGCAGTGCCCAGAAACTCAACATAGATCATTAGCTTGATCTTTAAACTCAATGAGCTTTTCCAGCACAGGAGACGAGCTAGAGCAGCGCGCACTCGAAGAAACTTGGCAGCAATCATGGAAAAATTATGACTGAATGTTAGCCTTGTATCCAGAGTTAGTCCCAAGTACTGTACGCGCGATTGCCAAGGCAGCATTTGGTCTCCAATTGTGACGTTGGTCGGAAGAGGATTTCGTTTCCATGGGGATATTCAAAAGATATATTGGTGCCAAAGTATAAGTTTTACTTCAGATCGCCTTCAGAGCGCTGATCATCATAGTGGGGATGTGGAGAGAAAATATAAACGCGACAGAGATTTAGGATTGATTATGTCACGTTATGTTTTATTCTGAAGTGTGCTTCAAAGCATAGTGACAGGTGGGGAAAGTTCATAATCATTCGTAATTGTATATTTGTGTCTAAGTTGTGTTGTGTTTCTTTAATCATTTTAAGCGACTGTTAAGTGTCAGTTCTATGCTAGGTTGTGGGCAAAATGATAAAACTATAATTAAGGACCTTAAGTATTAGCTTACAATGCAGAAAGTAGATTCAATTTTACTCTTACAGGTGTCGTTGCAGGATACCTGAATTAAATCTAAAACAGTCGCTTTTATGTTTGCACAATATTCAGTGTCCGATCTCTGATAGCTTCCAAGGGAAGCAGTAGTCATAGTCAACAGTCATTTGGTGTGTGATATTACAATATTAGTATCTGTTTTGGTATGTAGAATCTAGACTTACCTTTCTAGAACATTTTAGAAGGTAGATTCAATTGGTGATTTGAGTTCTTAACACCTTTTTATTTTTTATTTTTAATGCTTCGTTGTTTTCTGTTCTTTTGTTTAGATGTTCCATCTTTAGCAAAATAATTCAATAATATTACAGGGAATTTAAGATCTATTGCGTGTTGAAACATGTACGGAGTAATCCTTATCACACTTACCTGGGCCTAACAGTATATTATGAGTTCTTCTTATTTCAGAAAGCGTTTTGTGAAAGATATTGGGACATTGTGGTGTGTGAAAATTTATACTCAGTACTACTTCCATTTACCAAAAAGTCCAAAGAAAGCCAATCAGTGATTCAGTTAAAAAATCAAGATCAAGATTAAAATTTTGCATATCATATTGTTGAATTTCTGCATTACTAGTATTTTAACCGAATAGTTGAAAGCAAAACGCCGAGCCCTGCCATTCGCTGTTTCTATGGTGTGGTGCAAGCCTAAAAACCATAGTTTGGACTGTCACTTGCACCTCACGAATATTGGATGGCATTCAAGCAAAACTAGACCTAAAATAAAGTATCCAAATGCATCTTCAGTGCGTTTTCTATAGTCCATAATGAAAGGTTGTTTATTTCTGTTTCTCTCTTGCATACCATGGGATAAGATCAAATGTCAAGTGAGTCAGAAGATGTTGAAGATATATTAAAGTGCCTGCAGTTTTTAATAACAAGGAACTAAAATAGCAAGCTGAACAAAAAATCTCGTACTGGGCCAACACCCCGAAGAAACTGAGACAATCAAAAAAGTTTATTACTTTTCAGCCATTCACCATTACAGCTTTACTCACTGGCTACCCTCTTAGGTATCACCTGAAGAAGATGGGCCAGGTGGACCGTGACAAATGTCGATTCTGTTCGGAACACAGCTCACTACCTCGGACAGGCGCACATAGAACCGGCTAGTATTAGAACTATAGCCTCTCAGAGAATCTTTAGAAGTCTGGAGATCAATTGGGACTAAAAGATTAAGGATATCACAATAGATCTTACAGATCGCAGTGAAGAGAGGCAGCATTGCCTACACAACTCACATCTAATCTAATCTAATCTAAAACAGCAAGCTGAAATCTTGAGGTCGAGAATGCAACAATAGAACCTTTTAATTTCACTTACAAAATTTCCTGTTTTCAATCAATAGCTAGCTTCGACATGCAGAATTCAATATGTGTGATGATGGATGATGAGTGCATTGGCTTATGTAACAGACACAAAAAAAAGATTTAAGAAGCTATGGCCTCATGATCCCTACAGGCAATCAAATATGAAGACCATGAATGGCAATTTTGCTGAAATTCGAAAATTGTAGTACTCCTTACGAATTTACAGGGCGGATTCAGCCGTGACATCAAGAACCACTATGCAGTCAAACAATAGCCAGGAACGAAGTCATATATTAGTGAATCGTCTCATGTTCAATTTGGACCTTACCGAGGAATTTTGTAAAAGTTCTAGATTAAGGAGATCAGGCCTTCAACAATCACAAAAGTTTCTCATAAATGAGGAAAGGGAAGCTGAAAGAAGGTATATTAGTTGGGCCAATCCAATTTGGTGGAAAAATCCAACCTTTGATACCAAACTCATCAATATAGAAATCGTTGCTTGGTCCTTTTTCAAAGCAACTGTGAAAGGGTTTTTGAGCAACAGAAAACATGGTACCTAACTATGTTTTCATTCCGAATGATCTGTTGGACAGGTACAAGACCATGAGGTGTCGCTTAAAATCCACTCTTTACATTTACATCTTCATTTGTGCACACAACCACTGCTGTGGTTGTGTTTCTGTTACACATACAAGAAAAACACCACGTTTTTCAATTATTCAACAACTTACCAGTGCTGTTTTTGATTTCTGCTCTCTAGAAAATGCGCCATGATAGAAAAACCTAATTCTACAAGTGAATTCTACACCAAGAGGAATGGAAGGTGTCCACGTTATTTCTTTCCCTCTTTCTATTTTAATTCTAAAATTTTCCTTTCACATTAAATAACTAAGATTTACGTAAACTTTGGTTACTTTTTTTAAGTTATCACCATTTTATTGAGCAGAATTTTTGACAACATTGTGTATATTCTGCTTTTGTTTGAATATTCAACGTTCATTTTAGTTTTGTTTCCTTCAAAATTCCAGCAACCCAAAGATGAAAAACGAATACGGGCCCGGTCGTAACACGAATATGCGTATATATATGAAATAATGTATGTACCAGTTTCGGCATATCTTTTAAGAAGTGAACATGTATAGTATAGGGTAGACGAGGTATTATACTACCCGTAAAAATCCGAGAGACCGAAAAAATAATGAAGCGAAACACGAATAGCCATAAAATATTCGCTAAAATCCAGCGAAATATGTTCTACAACAACAACATTACCGAATTTATGAAATACCGATCGCTATTCGAATGTAGCGGCTGAACGCCGAACCGTTCGAAGTTGTAGTTGAGAGAGTAGCGAGTACGGCGAGAGGTATTCGGGTGAAGACGATGTTATAAATGAAAGAGCGCAAGTCGTACTCGTAGTAGGCGTCTTACTCGAGAAAGGTGAAATTTATTATAGTTCAACGCTACTTTTGTAATGTAAAATAAATGAATAGTAATGGTTGTTTAAGAAATACTTACGATGAAATGCGGTAGCTGGTATTTGCATCAATAAAAACATTAATTTTATGTTGTAAATAGTTGTATATACATATTGTTTTTATACTGTCTGATATCTACACATGTAGGCGCATGATACAGGATTTAATACCTTTTGGGGGACCTCCTGGAGGACGCTAAAGAGCTGTAAATGTTCAAAATATAAATATGACACAATAAGATAATTGTGATCAAAATTAAGATTGGTATCACTGTCTATAAGGACGAATAAGATCATTCCCCTTGTCAGTTTCATTTGGGAATATAATCTAGAGTAGTAAGACTGCAAAAGCCTTCGTTTGAAAATCAAGGAAGATCTTTCAGCTGGTTTATGGATGATTCTAAATCGCCGAACAGCAAGGGGGAGGGGACTCACCGTCCATCTTCCAGGCCGAAATAATTGCTATCCAGACCTGCATCGAGAAAATTTTGAACTGCACGCAGGTAAACGGATCGGTAGAAATTCTATATGGGGTTTGATTCCGAGATGGTAGTGGAGTGCCATAGGGAATCAGATAAACTGTCGGAACATCGCGGCATTATGCTCACATGGGTGCCAACCTACTCTGGGATCAGAGGTACCTAATGATATAGCTGACAAGTTAGCAAGACATGCCAGTAGACGATCATCCACAGGTTCAGAATTGATATTTGGAAGTTCGTATGACAGCATCAAAACTTTTGTTAGATCTGAACTCGCTGTTAGCACTGCTTCTAGTGGAATGGATTTGCCGCCATGAGGCACTGTACAATTCTTGGAATTCGCATGGATCTAGGAAACTCTACGCTGTGTAGAAAATGTGGGAGTGCGGAGGAAAATTTAGTCCAACTCTCTGTTGACTGTTCAACAGCGCAGAGGGAGAGGCGGATGTACTTTGGGGTCGATTGATCAGGGATCATATTTATAGTTCGTGCTTAAGCACGTGGTTTTGACATATTTTTAATGACTTTGACGTCAAAAGAGTCCACAAGTAAGTAAATGAACTATCGACCAGCTTGCGGACTTGTTTGGCCGGATGTAACCTGGTCGAGCGGACTAAATCAGCATCGGAACACAAAAGAGCTTTTTGGACGAGTTGCCTTTCGGGATCGACCGCCCATGCAGGCGCAAAAAAAATACATACTGGATAATGTTACAAAATTTTTATATATTTTTTATCATTTCCATTTCACATACTTAGGTTTAATTGTTCTAAAATGTTTAAAGATCACTTCTTTCACACTTATTACCAGATTTGTGGTAACTCTCCTTATGTGTGAACCAAGTGATCTTTAAAGCTACCATGGAAAGTTGTTACATTGCACATGCTCTAGGTCTGTTTCATCTTCATCATTGTCTATAATAGATAAATATTTTGCAAATCCATTAATTTTTTCCGACCTCCTCACATTGCTTCCTTTTCCGTTGTTTGCTTTTAAGTTTTCGTTTTTTTTTTACTGCTGGTTGGAAATATCAGTGAAGAATAATCTATTGCCCAGTTTTAGGCCCTGCAGTATTCTTATGATTATACATTTTGTCGACTTTATCAAACCATGTTTTGTATTTGTTGTTGCTTTTCCTCTTGTTTTTTACTGTCTTATGTTTGAAGGTCTACAACTGTCATTTCAATCTTCCTTATTCTTCTTTTATTTTACAAGTTGAAGCACTTATCGCCATAAATTTTTCAAACCCAGCAATAGTAGCTTCATTTTATTCCTGTTCAAACTATCTACCGTCAATTATTGGCATGCACAATAAGACCAGACAATTCTCGTTGGCTCTTTAGAAATGAATTAGAAAGAGATAATGATTTAATGCTTCTGATTTATCAGATTCATCGCATTACAACCATTTCATATACATATGTGGTTGTATCTCCAAATGAATACCCCATCAACCGTTTAGATGATAAATAAGAAATGCTGATCAGATATGAAGCAATGCACAAAATAAATTCGGAAAGTAGTCGGAGTATAGGACTTTGGCGCATCAATTTTTTTTCATTATCAAATTATTGACACAAGAAGTAAAAGGCAAACATTTAGATGAGATAGTGATTTATCTGGAAAATGTGTTTGGCTTCAGGGCGTTGATACCTTCATATGATCAATTTTTTTGAGACCTATTAACACCCAAAGCTAAATCAATAATCTCATCATTATCAGATTTTGTATTTTACAGGAAACTGTGTGCTAAAAGAGATAATTAACAAATCAGAAAATCTTGTAAAATTTTGACCATAAAAGATTGTAGGGTAGGCTGTTGCACTTTGAAACACACCTTGAAAAAAGTGTTTTTGGCTCCATGTATTCCAGTGTTCTCCAAAACGTTAAGGGAGACCTCCAAAATCATTCAAACTCTTCATTAGAAGAAATAAATCTTTTGCCTGTAGACGTTCAACTATTTTCGAAAGCGTTGCTAAGAAAAAATTAAAAAAAAAAGAAAAAAATTCGATAAAGCAATGACAGCAATGGATATTCCCAAAACGTCAGAAATTAAGTTGATCAAGAACAAAAAACAAAGACATACAATGCAATAAAGGAAGTGCAGGTTTCAAATTGATGAGTTGCCAAGAAATAGAAAACAAAAAAAGGAAAGAGATTCTTAAGAAAAAAAGTTTCAAGACTTGCCATGCGATGAAGAAGATGAATATGAAGGTGTCATACCTGTAGTGGAAACAGATGACGAAGAAAGTGTCTATTTTGTTTAAATATTGTCACAAAAAGTAGGGCTTCATATTTGATCAAATTTAACCGGAGGGTGGTCAAACCATAATTTTCAATTTTCTGTGGCTTAGAGACACCATAAAATAAGTTTTATTATTTTCGGCGTTTGACCACCTCTCAAAATTTGTGAAAAATGCAATGCAAGAGGTTGTGACATTTTCAGGGTTTGATGTCATTTCATTGGAGATATGAACTTGGTTTTTTCATTTTTTTCGACTATTGTTAAGTTTTCAAAAAAATTACGTGGTGGTCAAACATGGTCAAACAATGGTCAATCGTATCCGATGAACAAAATGTCTATATTGGCTTATTTTAGCATTTTCGCCATTAAACCTGAAAATATGGGTATAGCCTAAATAAACTGTGGTCAATCGAAATCGCTGATGGTCAATAGTGGTCAATAAATGGTCAATCCTTTCTAGCATTTTTGTCGATTTTTGACCACTTTGTGGTGCCAACTTCGCGGACCTAGTCCCATCATGTCTTGAAAAACACCTCAATAAGTTGATGACAGTCGTTATAGAAAGGTAAGCTGTGTGTAGATGCAGTGAAATGTATTATCAAGAAGAAGAAGAAGCACTCGAAAGATTTAGCAATATAAACGAGATAGGCCAAGTCCCAAAATTGATTCTTTAATCTGCATACCACATTATTTTTGTTAATATGACTGTTGATCTAGCTCAAAATTTCAATGCTTGTTGTCCCACAATGATGTAGTAGTAAATCAAACAATTTCTTCATTGTAATTGTTTCAGAAACATCATCTGTATGTGTTATTGCTTTTATGTATGTATGTACCTACATTATATGTATTTGCTGCATTTCGTCTAATAATATTTTCTTTTTAAATGAAGCACGTAATGCTCTTCTAAGTGACGCAGCTCTGTCGAAACACTTCTCATCTCCGAGCGAGCCGTACAAAAAATAATAATAAAAATCATGAATGTAAATATAATTTCTGGATTTGGATTTGATCTTTACATGTAAAGAAACGTTGAAACGTGAATAAAAAACAACCCATAAGTAGTAGAGGACAGACGCACATTACACACTCCACATACATTTCGAATATGAACCGAGAACAGTGCATGCTAGAAGAGAACACTTGAACAAACAAAAAAGCTCGGATGCCGTATTGAATTCTGACCTCAAAAGCGAGCGGCTTTTAGAACTGAAATCGGGCAAAGTTACGGAGACGGACTTCAATACAATTTTGACCCTTTCAAAAAACATCTGGTCTGTCATACATATTTTTAAAAGCGCTTCCATATTACGCGCTCCGACGAAGATGAACGATAATAGTCGGTTTTATATGTTGAAGGGAGAAAACGATATTCTCTTGTGGAAATCCACTTCTAGAGTAAAACAAATGAATGAATCGGTTATGTGATTTTTCTTCAACGGACTGCTTCGATTACGACCCACACGCCTCTTTTTATTTACATTTATTACCGAAATGTTTCTAGTTCGGCCTGGCATAGACATCTGTCGTTGATTGCGCTGGATATTTATAAAAAATGAGATAAAATTTAATAATTCCCATTCCGCTTCTCACTGAAACCGTATCTATATATGTATGCTATGAATATAGAAAAAAGTTGAAGCGAACACATATTGAATTATCATTTCATTTTCTTATATCGTTGCGTTACAGAAAAAGATCAAAGAAGCTACATATATGCGAGTTGCTCTGGTTAAAATATGCATTCTACTTGATTGTTTTAATATTTAGGAAGCGTCTGATGCATGGCTTTTAGTGAGTCATTTTTTTTTGTTTTAGTAAGTTGAGATATGATTGCTTTACAGTATTATAAAGATTGGTGTTAGTTCGGATACACATTTTGTGCATATTGATGATGAACCTTTTGTACAACATAATTATCTGGGTATAACGCTCAATATGATATTTAATTGCAAAAAAGTCTTAAGAAAATCGAAATTAAAAGCCAAGATAGAGGTGAATAGTGGAGTTAAGGCTGGTTTCTAAAGACAAACCTAATGGCCTAATGGTTGACTCAATGCTCTTGAAAATGCAAGCAAGATTAGCTAGTTTTTTTGCTTCTGTCAAATTCATCCTTCCCCGTCGCAATATTTCCAATTCACTTCAGCCAGTTTTAAACGTATCATGGTGTTGGTTTCTAATAATCTCTTTGCTTGTCGACTACCTCAGTTCCCTCTTCTCAATTTTGGCAATAGTTACCTCTTTGTCACTTGTTTTTTATTTATCCTTCCAATCTTACTGATCCATATTCTCTCTTCTTCGTTTCTAGTTGACATTATTGGTACCACTTTCATGTTTATTTCTAATTTGTTTATTCCACATGTATAGACTCAGGTGCACAATTATCCCAACACTTGAATTTCTAGAAATAATTCAATTCTGCGCATGAATTTTGCTCATGCAAAATGCCGGAGCAAGTGTGGGAATTTTTGGAACTACTATCTCCGATACCATATAAAGGTTTCGGGAAAGAAGAGAGTAGACAAGAAGATTGGGACAGGCTTTATATGTTATTGTGACAGCACCTAGTCTTGTGTAACAGTTGAATGACGTCTATAACAACGTAATGTCAACATATATAGTTTGTAGCCGTTTAAATTGAGTTGGGTACAAATTCAGAAGACCTGCAACAGGTCCTCTTGTCACTGCAAAGCATCCGCAACAGTGCGGATAATTTTGAATGGAAACAAGTTTGTTGGGTTCTTGAAAAATGGTCCATGGTGCTGTTTACTGATGAGTCCATATCCATTCACCCCATACAGATCGGATGATCACGATAGGGTGTGGATAAGAGGGGGTGAGCATTTTTTTGAAGCCTGCTTGTGATCAAGAGACCAATTTGGTGGAGGCGGTGTAATGATCACACCATCACACACATCGTTGATTGCTTGTACATATCCGGGTAAGACATTTATTGCTGACTGCTACCTTCAACAGTGTTTAGAGGAACATGTAGTGTTTTTCGTTTCATGCAACATAATGCTCGTCCATACATTTCACAGTCTGCACGAGCTTACTTACAAGAAGTTGGCATGGTCATCACAACCGTTAAAGTTACTGAGGCTGGATAAGCTAGAAGAAGTTCCAAATTTGCCACTCTGATGATCAAGAGCATGTTCGACCCTATGGTAGCCGTAATTACGAATCAACGCTATTGAGTTTTTTTTTATTTCGACATCAGGCCAGTGTTGTGCTGTCTTTTCGACAGTTGTTTATATTAAAGCATTTAATCACCAAACATACGATTTTCATTTTAATAGGTTAAAGATATTTTAAGAAATTCAAGTCCTCAGTTAATTTTGCACCCAAGCAGCCTACAGACGAAATGATCGGTTGTACAATCCGTTGTGCAACCGTAGTTGATTCGAGGGTCTATGTATGGAGAAAAAACAGCGATGGACTTGCCTTTATTTCCAACTTGTAGTACGACTTTAGGCTCAAATTTATAGTTCATGAGAACATGATTTGGACACACTTGTCATAACAAATGCGACTGTAAATTTGGGCCTTAGTTAGTTAGGCCATATAGTTCATGCTTCCGGTTGTGCCAATGTTTCAACATGAGATTTTGCCTCAAATTTCATGACAAATTTGTCAAAATTGTCTGCTCAAACATCGGCAGAACATCCACAAGATGCTATGGGTTCTTTAATTAATAATTTGATCTGGTTCTACCAATGTATAATGAATTTTATAAAAGTATAATTTTTATCATGTTGTTGAATAAATTATTTTTTTAGCTGACTTCTTGTTTTATTGACCAACAAGTGGAAATATATCAGGGAATATACAACTGAATATGCTGTTAGCTTCTTGATAATCCTCTACTATGATCCTATTTATCTCCCTCTAGAGTTGAATTGGAACTTGCTAAAACCATTTGTCATGTGTAAGATTGTCCAATCTAAGAGCAGTGTTTTGGTGAGATTGAGGAATTTTTAGATGGAAAGTGAGTCCTTCTGACTTTGGAGTTCGCCAAAATTCTAATTATTTCTAACATTTTGGTCGCAAACATTCTTCAACTATAATTAAAGTAAGTCGGCTACCTAATGCTTTCAAATGAAAGGACTCAAAGGAAAACGAAACTCGGTTGTTACCGACATGGACTTTGAGAAACAAGAAGTGTCTTCGAGTTTGATTTTGGATATTAAACTGTTAATTTAATTTTGGATGATGTCATGGAGGAGGTGGTGCTTCTGAAAATTACTGAGGATTGTAGCTTTAGCTATTTTCGGGAAATTACAGATTAAGGAGATTGAATGGCAATTCTCTGCATAGCAAGATTTGGTTGCATATTTATACAACTTTGGGAAATAGCCATAGTTTAAGATGTCGTTGAAGATGACGACAAGTACATCCAAGACAGAATCAGCTTCGCAAGACCGACTTTTCTTTTTTATATAATACAATATAATAATAAAAAAATGAAGGTATGTTTATAAACAGGATTTTAAAAAGTTGAAATGCAACAGGAAAAGTGATTTGTTAATATGTGTATAACGTTAAAGTAAGTCACGGTATAATATTGTTGTTCGTCGTTATTTTTTAACGGGAAATTTAACGACAATTTATTATTCAATATAATACGTGGTATCTTTGCGGTATGGAGATTTGCGAGAAAGCTTCCTGATTTTTCGCAAAAATTATATAGGCATATCTTAGGAATATGCCGTTTTCCATTTAAACTGAGTACGTTTTACAACTCAATTAAGTCGTAAATTTAACTTCATATTTGCAATTTACAACTAACTTGATGGGTTTAGAAATCTCGCGCTGCTAATCATACAATGAGGCCAGTCACACTTGTAGATGACAAAACGAGGTACCTGCATTCAATGCGACATCGTTTACACCTGTGGAAAATCAAATAAAATGTATATTGTTTCCGTTAAATCACTTCTTGTGTTTCTCTTTTTGTCTCACGGTAGTGTTTGTAACGTGTGTCAGAAGGTTAAACTATAAAGTTTGATTTTTCAAAAGTCTAAATATTTAGGTTTTAATAAGATATTCAATTGTTGCATCGTAAATAAACGATAAATGCCTACATTAAGTAATTTCATTTGATCGTAACGGGATAAAATTCCGAGTGTTGTAATGTTACAGGAAGATGCAGCATACCTTCTAGCGTTGGAAATATTATAATAAAGTCATATCGGCAGCGTTTCAAAGATAATTACAAACTTAGAAGCGTTAAGTAATTTGTTCCTTTTTTTGTCTTGAAACAAAAAATGCTCATATTATATTCTGTCTTAGATACAGGGTGAGTTTTTAGTTGTCAGTTGAGTGTTGTAATATTATAAAAAATCCTGATCCCATAGGCGAATTTAGGTTTGTCCAGCCCGAAATATTCCAGAAATATACTGCAAAAAATGGTATCTTATCCTTGCTCTAAAGGCTAGACAAAGACACCTGAAACATTCAGAAGACCTTAAAAAGATTTTTGGAAGAATATTTGGAATGGAATTAGCCAGTTATTTTAAATTAAAAAACTACTGATTAAAGAAGCAAATTTGTTTGGCATTTTCATGATTTTTTCAAGTACACTTCGAAAGGCCTCTCCCTCCTGAAACTTGGACATCAAGCTATTGTGGTGCTCAATAAAAATATGTGTATCGATGGGACTATGATATTCCTTATTGACGCTTCGAAAATATATAACAGATGAAGGTCCACGATGTTGGCACTACAAAGTAGTCAAAGACCACCTTTCGTTTTAGGCTGTAGCCACTATAAACATATTTCTGGGTCGCGTGGTAGAAACGCAAAAAATTTGAAGATGGAAATTTTGTTCATCGATATAATTGACTATCGTTTGACCACCTTTTAGATTTTCAAAATTAAAAAAAAAATACTAGGAAAAGGAAGTGCATCGCACTTTTTGCAATCTTTGACTTTGAGGTGAGCAAATGATAATTTTCTTTTTTTTTTGGCCTAGATACACAAGACACTAAGCTGTACCACTTTCAACGTTTGACCACCTCTCAAAGCTTGTGACATGCCCAATGAACTTTTGAACTCTCTTATATGTATGTAAGTTCAAGGTCGGATAGAAATTAATTGGTGGGTGGTCAAACGATGATTTTCGATTTTTTTGTGGTCTATAGATGTGAGACAACTAACCGTTTCATTTTCAGCGTTTGATCATCTGTCCAAGTTTGCGAAAATTGCGATGAACTTTTGAACACTCTCTTATGTATATATAACGTCAAAATCGGATAGAAATTGACTGGTGGGGGTCAAAAATTTTCGATTGTTGTGGTCTAAAGACGTGGGACAACCAGCCGCATCATTTTTAGCATTTGACCACCTCTCAATGATTATGAAGAGCGCGACAAACGTCATATATAACTTGGAGGTTGGATAAAATTTAGCCAGGGGGTGGTCAAACGATAATTTGTGGTTTAACCTAATTCCAAAATCTGTGACGTTTTTTGTTAGACGTAATTCCAATTTGTAAGGAAGTGATGGTGCCAACTTTGCGGACTCAAAAAAAGCAGCAGAAGTTGGCAATAATACTGAGAATTGATGTTGACTACAGTAATTGCAAACCTTTTACTGATCTTTTTGCTCAAACGAAAGCATACAAATCTTATGTGAGGCGTAGGATGAAATGGTGTATCCATTGAGTTGATTTTTGGCTCAACTATAGTAAATATTCATACTATATTTTTTAACTGTGATAAAATAAGCATCACAATCTTCAAAGGAAACTTGTGGTGAGGGGCTACTATTAACCAGAGAAAATGATGAAGAGAGGCAACATATTGACTGGTTAAATGTAATGTTTGGCTACCGAAGCTATGCTCTATAAAGTGACATAAAGTTTATCTGTTACTGAGAAGCAAACTTTGCATCATACAGCCTGTAAGGTCAAAGAACATGAGAGGAAAGGTCTGCGTCACACGTTATGTTAATGTCAGTCGTGGATGACCTTGTATGACGAAAAATGCTTAAAATAAATAAAGTTAAAGTAGTCTTCAGGCTTTCACGGCCGCTGTTGATGGCTGCTCTTCGTTTCGATCATCTTGTCATGATCTTCTTCAGAAGTGAAGTGAACAGTGAACAGTGAAGTGATGTTCACTTCACTTCTGAAGAAGATCACGACAAGATGATCGAAACGTCAAGTACCACAACCTTTCTACACGGCAGAGAACCCGAGAACCGAAGAGCAGCCAATAAAGTTAAAGATCTACAATTTTTGTTAAATTCTTTTTCATATTACTATAAGGACGTTGAATCATATTCACTTGTTTTTGAAAATTATATTTTCGAAGGGCCGAAGTCTCACGCTTTCAGAGTGAGTTTTGATTATTTTCAAGTCTAAATATATTTTATTCATTTAGCAAGTTTCATGGAATTACATAGGAGTTGTTCATGGTCAAATTCTCTAGCTGGGTAAACACTATAGTAACTTCAGATTATCAAAAATTGCGTCAACATCTTATTGTATATCAATTAGTGTCCAATATTTTGACATTAAGGAGAAACAGTCATTTTTCTTCAACATTCTTTTGTTCTATATTAATTCCTTTCTATGGACTTGCCAATCTGTTGTTGTCTCATTTCTCTAGCTACAAGTGCTTGTCCAACTAATTAGTTGAACCATGTTACCTGGATCCTCCATGTTTTCAGAGAAGCTAGAACTATTAAGCTGTCCACAGCGATGTTGTCTTGAAACACGATTTTCTAGTATTCTCACGTTTTGGTCTCCAAAGACGTGGGAAGCGCACAAGATTTTGGATGGTTGAAGAGATGTTTTAAAGAAAAAGAATCGATTGAAGAGGAATCCTGCAGCAAAAGACTTTCATCTTCAAGATGAAAAAAAAGGTCTGTAGAATGTGGTTAGATTGTCGGTTGACACATCACTGTGCATCAGATTTTGACCAATAAATAGAATATGAGGAAAATTTGTTTAAAAATGATAATGATAATGAGTCTTGTGTGTTTGAATATGGCCAAGAAATCAAGTTTCAGAACAAGGAGTAGCATACTTCAACTTCTCCAAGGCGAAAAAAAAAGTGCAAAAATGAGCAAGCCGAAGATTTAATGCAAGTTGATTTGCTTTTATGATAGCTATGAAATCGTTTACAAAGAGCTTGTGCCTCGAGGTTAAACGATTAATTAGTTTTACTGAGAGGTTCTTGAAAGACCTCATCAAAATTAATTGAATTTCCCAGCACGACAATGTGACGCATCACACGCAATAAACGGCTTCGTAGACACTCAAAACATACATACATGTAAGTAGGCAATCGGAGGTGGACCCTCTATAAAGCAGCTACTATAACTACATTGCTGATTTTGAAAACGGCTTAATTGTTTCGAAAAGTAGATCTAAACCAGCTCAAAACCAATTCAAACCCAATAAACTGCTTTCAAAACCTGATAAGTTACATTTAAAACCATTTCGGGACAATAAGACATAGACTCATTAAAAGGAAATAATGTTGATGTTGAGGATTCTTATCTATACGGCAACATACAAGAAGAAAGGTTGGAGGAGGCTAATGGCATAGATTAAAGCTACATAAAGCTAAAAACTAGAAAATCTACATCACCATAAATTTATTTCTAGTTCATATAGTGTAACATAATGATTAACTTCGCAGATAAGTAGGACTATTTTACAGTTGATTTGGTTTTCCCTTGTATTGTTGGGGAAGCAAACAAATTTACCAAAAGCTCCCTTTCATTCGAAAAAAAAAGAATTTATTCAACCGTTTAAAATATAATAAGAAAAAACCTCCTGGTCTTTTTTACAATATATGCATTATTATTATGATTATTAGAACTACAAAATCTGTGCAGTAGGGCACGATAGTACATCTAACCCTTTTCATTTTAATTCCCCCATTTTTAAGAAGTATTTATAAGGGCACCCCTATATTTCGCCAGTAGATTACGTATATTTAAAATAGCCCCGAGCAACGTACAGCGTAAATACTACTTTAAAAGTGAGTTTTTTTTTAATTCCGCAATCGTCCAATTCAATCTTCAACTTAATATAATAAAAATTTCGATCTTTTAATCCGAACGTGCCGCTGTTTAAATCCCAAATAAAGTCGCCGAGCTCGCTTTTCTATAGTTCTACCCGTATTGAACCTGAAAAGGGTTAAAAAAGATAAATAGGACTAGTTCGGAGCGCTTTTTCTCCATCTTTCTTTAGTATTCGTTTTTTTTTTCAGCTTTCGTAGTACATTAGAGGTTCGGAAACCGGGTTCGCTTTGTTAATTTTTTGAAATTCTATACTCTTTTATTTTGATCTCGGCACAAAAGGATTCCGAATGAAATGCACGTGCAAATTCGGTATACGGTGAGGGGGTTCAGATGTGTTGTTTTGGGGAGGGGGTGTACTTACGCGTAAAGAATAGGGGATTTAAATAACGCACCGATGTTGGACGTGTTTAAAATCGGGGGGGTCGATTTGATCAAATTCGTTGTCTTCTTATTGTTTGGTTGTATGTTATGCGCGGTGGTATAAAATGCGTGAAAAATTTTAAAACCTGTTTTAGGGCAAAATTACATGTTCCATTTTTCAAACTGGTACCTATTATGCTTGTGTAACAGTGGTAACTGAAACTGGCTCTCTTTTAAATTAGATTATTTGCTTACTAATGGAAAGTAGAGCTCACAAATATATCCTATTATAAACATTAGGTATAACATCATAAATGAAGATATTTATTTTGGAAACTACAGCTCAAGATTATTTTGAAAAGGTAGATTTTTATGTTGATGTAATTATGTCACTGAAGGGGAGGTGACTGTCGGGGAGGGGAGTGAGGGTGATGTAAAAACATCCGTGGGTTGAGTAGACAAACAAGAGCCACACGCCACTATACTGTCTTTTTTTTCGGACCAGAAACTATTATTTTTGTGGTAATGGGTGCAGCTATAGTGATCTTGTAAGCTGTAGTATTTGTCAAGATTACCGCTACAGCTCTTGCTGTGTAATTTGGTTCTTAAATATATTGTCATGCCTTTTTGACAACATTTTCTCCACAGGCTATGAAACATCATCGCTTCATTCTATTGTGTATTGGCATTGAAAGTGGCTTTTGTGTGGCACAAAACAGTACCAAGTTTCTTCTTTCAATGGTATCTATAACCTGTACTTTCATTTTTAGTAGCTAGTAACATTTCTCTATCGTATTGTTGGCTGTCATAGCAAGGCTGCGCTGAGCAAGGATGTCAGTAATTTATAGGGCCATATCTCAAAAATGCAATATTGGACTTTGTGTCAGACCAAATTCCTGGCTAAAATAAATAAAGCATCGTGCTTCTCTTATTTTTTCGAGTGCCTCAATATCAACCATAGATTATATTTTGGCATGATGGCCTCAAACCAAATTTATTTGACTGACTACTTGAGACCTTAAAAGAAAAGTAAAGATTGAGAAAGTGTGGATGAGGTAATTGCCTTATTTATTCGAGTGCATCGATACCAACTGCAGGCAATGCTTTGACATTAGTCTTGTAGCAAATCAACAACCAAATTCATTTGGCTAACGCTTTATGCCTTTCAAAGAAGATAAGAATCAAAAACCAATAGATGAGATAATAAAAGTGTTGTGGTTTCCTGATTTTTTAGACTGCCTTAACATCAAAAAATCTGTGATAATGTAATTTTTTCAATGTCACAAACCCTTAGCCAATTGGTCATTGATTTGTTGCAAGGTTTCTAAAATATTATTATCTATGATTGACATCAAGGCACTCGAATAGGCAAGGAAATCACGATGCCTTTAATTATCTCATCCAAATAATATTTAAAACCATCTATATGGGTGACGGTTTGAGACCTTAAAAGAAAAATAAAGATCGAGAAAGAGTGGATGAGATAATTGCCTTATTTATTCGAGTGTGCCTCGATACCAACTGTAGGTAATATTTTGACATGATAGTCTTGTAGCAAATCAACAACCAAATTCATTTGGCTAACGCTTTGTGACTTTCAAAAAAGATAAGAATCAAAAACCAATCAAACCGTTAGCCAATTGGTGATTAATTTGTTGCAAGGTTAAGATTGATTGGCATCCAGGCACTCGAATAGACAAGGAAATCACGATGCCTTTAATTATCTCATCCAAATATTTAAAAGTCAGATACAGGCAGCCAAACGAAATTGATCGTTGACTTATTACAAGGCTAAAATGTGAAGGAACCACAACGATTTCATTATCTTATTTTAGTTCTCGTTGTTTATTTATTTTGAGCGATTGAAACCGCCAGGCAAATAAATTTGGATATTGGTTTGATAGGGCAGCTTTTGTTCGAAAGAGGTTGGTGTCGCTGGCTAAATTCTGGTCTTTAGATCTGTCCAGCCAATTTTGTTTATGTTGCAAAATGTATTGTATTAACTTCCTATAAAGTTCTTTTGCAATAGTGGTAATCAAAAAATCAACAAAACCTTGCGTAACACAATAAAACTGATCGAATACCCACAACAACAGTTTTGTTCAACCCAAATTAAAATAAGGAGTAGGTTTTTATCATGGTGAATATGCTAAATGCTGGGTAAGGTCTAGAGGACTGGCCTATAAGATCTTTCCAAGCATCAAAATGGGGCAATGGTCTTCAACTTCTGACAGCGCAGTGGTACAGTGGGAGAAAAAAGTTTCCTGCCAGTAAGAAAGACACCCTTTACTCAAAATGTATGGATACTTTCATCGGATTCACCAGCTGGTAGTTGAGGTTGTGATTAGAAGCAAATTTAGTTGCTATTTCATAGATTAGATTAGATTGTTAGTGGATCGATTTTATTTTGAAATTAAAAATTGAAAAACTCTTAAAAGATCTATTCTAAGCTTACACCGCTGGGATTTGAGAGGGCTTGGGTCCCTGTCAAATGAAAGATCGTGTACTAAGCAGACATTTCGCAAATTCATGGCCACCAAGATCACCTGATAATCCAGCGGCTTACTGGCTGTGGGGTTACTTAAAAAGTTTAGTGTTTAAAAGACGACCAACAACGCTACAAGAATTAAAAAATTATGGAGCAAATTTGTGCAATTCAACCAGAAATGTTATGGAATGCTGTGTGCAATCTGGAGGAAAGGTTGGTAATCTTACAACAATAAAATGGGGATTATATTTATCAATTGCAGTAACGGGTTTTGTGCATACTAAATCCCATTCCTTAAGCAATTAGATTTCATTTATTTTTGTTATGAATTTAATTTGTTAAAAAGTTATAGTCATTTAAGATATATCCCTTATTTTATGATTACCCTATACATACATACTAGGATAATAAACTTCCCGTAAGATTTGAGTAAGAAGTCTCCTTCTTTTGCGCACTGGTAGGATACTTTTCCTCCAACTGTATTGTCCTTATCTGACCAACGCTACGAAGTCATACATTATATGTTCTGTGTCTACTTTGCCCATCTTCTTGAGGTGGTCATTATCTCCAGTGACCTGGTACTCATATCAGTGTAACTGTGTTCATTTGAGGGTGTGCTGATTCTCTCACATTAGGTCAGACACAGGAATAATAGGACTTTACTTTTTTGATGACAACACAAATCAATATACCTATCTCCATTTGTTAGAATTTTTTTGGCGATAGTATGGACACCTTTAGTTCAGCTTATCGCAGTACAATGTATACTTTCAACAAGATGGCAAATTTGGAGATAGATGGATTGGAAGAAATGGACCAATTAGATGGCCTCCAAGAAGTCCAGATCTCACAATTGCAGATTTTTTTCTCTAGGGACGTTTGAAGCAGATCGTTTATAGTCAGCTATTACTCAATGATAGCGATGCTTTGAAAGATGGCATACGACAAGCTGTAGCTGCCTTGTCAATTCGTGAAATAAGAAAAAGTTTTACTGAATTTCGAGCAAGAATTGAACTATGTGCGGAAAAGAGCGGAGGTTTTTTGAATAAAACTTTAATTATTTGTTCTCTGTTCAAATGACATTTACATCACTATTTAATTTTAACGAAAGCAAATATTGTAATGTCGTTTTTTTTTAGCTAAAAGTTGAATAAAATCTCAAGTCTAGTTTTGTTATCTGTTCCAAAAATTCCACAAATTTCTAATGGATTGGACATAAATTAAGTCTTCAGTAAATTGTCTATTTTTTATCGTTTCTACCAAAAGTATTGAAGTTATTAAAGATAACTACTAAAAACTAAAAAACTAACTAAAAAAGTTGTTCTCTTATAAACCCAATCCGTGGACATACTGTATACGTACACTCTACACGATTTAATCTTCGAACGGTTTTACTAAGCAACAGTGTGCTGTCTTTGTTAGTCTATTCTCTCCACATTTAACGTGATCGTTTCTTCGATAAGGCGATTTTTCGTAATGTAACATTACGATTATCGAAGAAACCGTCACGTTAAATGTGGAGGGGGTGGAGTGACAAAGACAGCACACTTTCGCTTAATAAAACTGTTCGAAGACTAAATCATGTGTTGAGTGTACCTCTTGGTAACGTCTTTTTAGACATTCCTTATTGTTGAATAACATCTTTCTGTATTAAGTTTTCTGATTTAAAGACGAAGCAAAATACTCCATACAATTGTAATAAATAAAGTTGCTTTATAGGACCCGTTAACACGAAGTCTTTATGTTTATTTTCTTCTAATGCAATAAGGAGGAGATTAATCACATTATAATTATTGGCATCGCTACATATATGTATACATATATTGGTGAACTAGCCAAAAGACCTTTTCATCGAAAATAGCAATTCCTAAACTAATACCAACGCGCGTTGCACCGAAAACGATACACAAAACAATTAATCAGAGAATCGACCCAACTAACTCAGAATAGAAAATGTCGCAATTTATTTTCGATCAAAGTATAATTAGTGTTCCCGATCTGCATGCAAAAGAAACGGAAATACTGAAGCGTATCTAAATATTGGAACTGTGACTCTGCGCCGTAGAAGAAAAAGACGTGAAATCCATAAGATGGAGAAAGATGCGACGCGGGCACGAATCGAAACTGTCAAAGCATGCCACCAGGTTGTGGTAGCAATTACATACCTAGTTTCTATCGAAAATTTATTTGCGCGTCCGCATTTTTAATTTACAAATGGCAAATTTTTGGCGAGCTGTTGGCAGTGCAGCGCATCGACGCCGATGGAATGCCGTTTGACCAAAAATTTGGATAGTCGCGTTTAACAAACGTTTTAAAATAGATAATGCGGTAAGAGAGTATTACGGTTAGTATGTGGCTATCTTCTAATTTCGCAGATGTAATTAATGTTGCGACATACACCGAGTTTGTTGTACATAGACGAAGAGGATGTTTCCCAGTTGAAGAGATGAAGATGGAGAGATACTGGCAAGATTCATGTTTGTTCTTTTAAATTATGCTCTTTCATGTGAACAGAAAATAAACGTAATAAAACTATGAGAATCTCATCTCAATCCCGAATATCGATTCCAGAGGTTTCGATTTTAGTACATTCTCTCTAGAATGCGTGACGTCGTATCCTTACTAGTTGCCATCCCCCCTTCACGTAATAGTCGCGATCACCTTCGAGTTTGTTACAATATTTGTTTAATTTAAAATTTTAGGTTTAATTCACGTGAAATATTAGATTGTTAAGACAGTTATTATCATTAAATTAAGATCATATCATGACTAGTAAGTAGTATGCGGGATTTTAATAAAAAAATATAACGTCATTATATGCGGGATATCATTCATCTTACTTTAGGATTTACATTTATTAAAATTACTGCAGTATATACGGTTGCGTGTAAGTGGCGTCCTCTTTCGTCTTAAATCGAAAATAAACAAGACGCAGAGGGTATAAAGTCCCATCCACGGTCACACAAACACTTGAAATTAATTAAGTTACCAGCGCACGAAGTTCACTTAAAATATATATAAGTCGAAGTGACACCGAACAAGCGCAATGCTACAGCTTGTTTTGAACAATATGTACAAATTGTCTTAAATTGACGAAGACAGATTTAGTAATCGACTGTGTGAATATTAAGAGAGAGCGTGCAGTATATGCAATGGCTACCAACAAAAACTATACGGGCAATACAAGTTTTGATAAATTGACTTCATTCACGAATTTTTTTTAATTAAAATTACAGGATGGATTAGATAGGAATTTGCTCTAAATTAACTAAGATCTAACGATCTAGGAGTAGCAGAGAAATTAGGATAGTATAACCATTAAACCTGCAATTTCTTCAAGAGACATTGTCATCTGGAAGCAGGAGAGGATAATAAGAACAAGTTGGGGGTGATTCATAGATGAATATATTTTGAAGGAAAGTGATCAAAATCAATTCCTAATCAATCAGACTATCAAGAAGCTAATGGTGATGATGTCTATTCATATGATGACTTGTCTTTGTCTAAACGCCTTGGGCGTTGGTAATTATTCATGAATTCAAAAAAGGAGCCAGTCAAAATTATACGTTTTTATGATCGTCCAATCGCCGCTGCCAAGTTTGCTTCAACCACAATTGGTTCATAGAAGACATCGTTTTACAAACAAACATAAGACACATTGAAATCAAAGTTTTTTTCACCGGCAGATGCATATATTTACTGTACCCTAAATATGAATTCAACGACTGTGGGCTCGTAATATACAGATAAAACCATCAGTATTACCGACATCACAACTGTTGATTAATTACTCGAAACACATGTCCCGACTGATTAATCAAAAGTTGTGGTGTTGGTGATACTGATGGTTTTATCTGTAAACCTAAATACGTAAGTTTATTTGTTCACGCAACCAGACAGTGCTTATATTATTATGTAAGACTTGTTACATGAGCCATAGGCCTCTGTTGTGCCAGGCGTGGAATTAATGTTCCTTTAGCCCTTTTGTCCTCTAGGGCACGTGAGGTATTGATGACGAAGACCTTTCTGTTGTGTGGCTCATCTACAGCCAGCTACTGTGCCATCTCTAAGACGCGTCTTGTTGCGACTCGCGGGGAGGCCTGCCCGGATCCAACTCCGCCAGGTCTTGTACTAACGGGTTCTCCGACCGTGACACCCTCTCTAGGGTTTTTCTGTCCAGCACCAGCGCATACTCCGTGATTGTTTGGAGTTGTAGGTTTCTGTGGATCTGGTTGTTCGTCACATACCAGGGTGCCGCTAGAATGATTCGCAACACCCGGTTTTGTAATACGTCGAGACGTTTGACTTCAGATTTGCTGGCACAGGACCAGGTAAAGGCTGCATAAGTTAAAATCGGCCGGAGAAACACCGTCTAGATCAGCAGCTTAATTTTAATACTTATAGAACTTCTGGCACAAAGGAGTGGATACAAGACAGCCCTCGTAACATGGGTCTTCCAGAGAAGTTGTTCACCTTGGATTGCTGTAGTGGTAGGTGGAGGATTACGCTTACGCGAAAACCTTATAGCTTCACATTTTGTTGGATTTAGTTTAGTTACATGAGCGCCAACACTCTTCTTCTCATTTATAAATACTGCTCAAGGTCAATAATGTAGTAGGAAAGTATCAATACTGCTCTGCAAAGCAAAATAGAATACCAACTACCTACAACATGTGGGACTTGTTCAAGGTATATTTGCATGGAACACAGAGTTGAAATTTATTGGCAATACAACTGAAGCACCTAGTGATGAGCCCAAAAGCAAACGAAAGCTCAACAAAAAACAGAACAAATGAAGATGGCACTGTTAAATCTGCAAACAAAAGAAATAACGAAATATTTAAAATTCTGTATTATGACACATGCTATTTTTTCTTAGAAGTTGCATCGTGATCAGCGTACCACGTATCGTTTTCACAAGACAGCGCACCAAAATGCGCTGGTCCATTACACATCAAAGACTTCTTAGGCTATTAGTGCTACCACACTCTCCCTAGAAACTACTGATTTGTCATTTTAGGAAGACAAATACAGTCCAAAAAGTCATCATGTCTATGACTTCTACACTTAGACAGTTTAAAAACCAAAACAAGAAATTGTAGGCAAAGTTATTGAATTGAACTTTAGATCCTCTTTCTCTTCAATAGCAAATTTGCATAACTAGAACATTATTAAATGAGATTATGAAACAAAATTATTTGAAAGCCAAATGGTGGCTGAATATTTGTCATTATGCAGCTACAAAAAATTAAAAAAATGATAAATAGAGCCCTAACAAAACAACAATATTTGTAGTTAGGTTGAAATGTTCTCTCAATTTTCATAGATTCGTTAGATAGTTAGTGTAGTATCCGTCACAAATATCTATTTTTTGCTGATTCGAGTTTATTGCATTAATTATCGCAATGAACACTGTACGGAGGAGCAACGCAAAAGAATTGCCAACGCCATAAAATGGAAAAATATAACTAAAACTAGAGGAAGAAATAGGAAAACCATCATCCATTCCATCAAAACGTGAATCACTTACTACATCTGCAAGTATAGCGAGGCAATTAGGACTTAATATTAATGCTCCAGTTGCTAGAAGGCGTTTGACACAAGAACCTCAAGAAGATTGGATGTCATCTCACTGGCGCAATATCTTGTGGTTCGATGAGACAAAAATCGAGCTATTTTACAATAAGATTATATTGTATTATTGGTGGATCATCTCTTCACTGCGACCTATTGATTTATTGTGATTACCCTATCCTATCTTCTTCTTCTTTCCAATGTTCTTGACGAATCTCAGGATTAGTTTGGTTGCCAAGGCTCTGATCTGTTCAGGTGTTCTAGATGCTGAAACCTTTGCCGGCTTGATGCTTCCTACTCGCAAAGTATGTACTTGTACTATGTCTTGATCAATTTAGCCCATCTTTTTAAGGTGGTATCTTCGAAGGCAGTCGGCAAAGAGTATGTACGACGACCTGTAAACGCAGAGTGTACACAAGTACACAAAAAAGACGACGAAGCATGATGGTGGTAGTTCGTTAATAGTATGGGGATACTTTCCCTGGTTTGAGATAGGGCCAATTTATAAAATGGATCAAAACTATGATGAGATGACAATACGTTGGCTGTTGGCTGCCTTGCATACAGCCAGACAGATTAACAATGATGTGTGGTGGCATGCTCAAAGCTCGGATCTTAACCATATAAAGAACTTATGGATAGATGTTAAGAGTAGTGTACAAAGTGCAATATTAAAGAATTATGGCACCATATGGCATTCATATGGTTGCTTGGCTTAAAAAGTTAAAGGGATAGTGATGTAAATAGTGAGTCAGAAAAGAAACATCTTATAAAATTGTTCAACGGAAAGGTTAAGAGGTTGGGGTACCAATTTTCAAGATAAATTGGTTTCCATTTTCACATCGTTTCATTTTTATTTGTTGATTTCTATTTCAGTTCTTATGATTACATCCTTGCGAAGCAGGACGAAACTGTGACAAAAAGGACAAAGAAAAAATGGTTCTTTGCTTTGATATTGAAAAGGTAACCTATAAGAGCTACAAGAGATAAATCGCAAAAGAGTGATTGTTTCATTGAACCATATCCAAAGTTCTATATTTCATAAATAAACGCATCTTCATAATCCAAGTTTATTTATCGACATTAACCTAATACGATAAAAATTAAGATATAATCGCGTAGCGGCTTAGTAAGAATATCTCAACGCTGTACTGTAACGAAAAAAATCCCCCACTAATTAGAAGACGTTACTGCATCTTGCGCTGTTACGTTATAATTTTAGCTGTCTTCCTATTTACATATTTTAGGTACAATGGAAAATAAAGTTAAAGTGACTAAATCTAAGCGAAAATTGGCAAACATACAGCATCTACATAGGCGACTATCCGCGTGTGTTCAAATCGTGCGTTCCTATTTTAAATAATGGGTAGATTTATTGGGATATTGTCTGGGAATTTCAGGACACGTAATTCTGCAATTTACGCGGCCGCTTAAATTAGACCTTTGGCGATGAGATTTTAAGGATTTCTCATCTAATTTTTAGAATGTTGTCGTAGTCCCATCGCTACAGAATTTAGATGAAAACACGTCGCGTCTATTCGAATTAAAAGCTCAAGTGTTGCAAAACAGCAGTCGCATCTAATAAAAATAAATTAATACATAACCTAATAAACTGTGCAGAACTGGCTGAAATTAAAAGCTTTAGACGGACATATTTCAATTATACATACATACATGTACTTGTATAGCTTGGAGTAATATAGTAATAAAGGCAAGAACACAATGAAATAAAAAAGCCCTTTAATTCCCGTATAATTCGGGGACCTTTCCGTGTAAACAAAATGCTATATTACGCGCAGTACACTCACCGTTCAAAGGGTTGGTCGAATCCAAAGGGGGTGGACTACCCTCCTCTGATTTGTGCGTTCCGAACTGCATCATGCTCCCTGGAAATATCCCCTGTAACAAACAGAGACGGTGATGTAATGAGTGAAAATGTTTGTTATTACGTTTTCGGCTCTTTATTATTAGGTTTGCGATTGAGTTTTCGAAGCGTTACAGGAAAAAAAAGAATGGCAAATGGATAGGGAAGATTTCTGCTGATAAAATGATGACGTGGCAAATTTGTTCTTGTAAGTTAGTTCAATGACATCAATAATTCATCGAATAATTCCAAACTAACAGTATTGTCAGTAAGGTACTGCCACCTCACGGCACTGTATAGAAGCTTTTGCTCAATTGTCACCGTAGTATCACCATCTTGTTTCGTATAACATATTTATAAGTTTCCTTGTTGCTCTGGAAACTTTCATGCATAAACGATTCCTAGATATTACAGTAGTGACTGCTTTGCATATTAAACAGCATGTTTTAACATCTATTTTATATGTAATATCTTTTTTAAATACA
Organism: Holotrichia oblita; assembly: GCA_023690525.1. Classification (NCBI taxonomy): domain Eukaryota; kingdom Metazoa; phylum Arthropoda; class Insecta; order Coleoptera; family Scarabaeidae; genus Holotrichia; species Holotrichia oblita. Next base: position 44,679,028 of record CM043023.1, read on the forward strand.
TATTTGTCATTTTATAATTTTAACATTCTAAGTAATCAGTATGTAGGAAGTAACTTTGGGACATTCCAAATGTGTTTTAAGTGATTTGATCTACATTCCCCTTTGTATTCTTCAAAATAAAAGCTAATCAATTATGCTCACGAATCTTAAACATCTTCTCAGAATACCTACCGCCATATATGAATTATACAGATGAGAATTTCAACAAGGCCTTACGAGCAATAGACAACAAACAAAATTCCAGTCCTGTGGAATGGAGCCCTGTCCCTACAAATGAAGAGAAGCTGCTGCTTGTGAGCCATATTATTACGGTACCAAATTATGGATTTCCTATCGATACTGAAGGTGACCTTAGATATATTGTAAAGTCCTACTTAGATCGTTGTGAAGAGAAAGAAGTATAGTTCAAAAATAACAACACAGGAAACGATTGTGTGAACGGATTTATGAAAGATTCCAAAGCAATACTAACCCAGATAACTGTAATAAACATTTCTCACTCGATAGAAGCTCACTCGAATAAAGAAGCAGTGAAGAAGTTTTTAAATAATTTATAACAAGAAGCTAGTCTTGTCGATGATCCTGGTGGTGGAAAAAATTAGTACAAAAAAAGGGAGCTCACGCAACTCGGTACGACAGAACTAAGTTAGGTTGATTCGATGGCAAAGTTAAATCATCACGTCCCCTCCCTACAGCCGTTCCTTCAAAAGGGATACCGACACCAGAACCATAGTCAGAGCACAAGGAGTACCGATCCTTAAAACTACAAATTTAAAATATCTTGGCGCTGTGATGGACACACTATGCACGTTTATAATCAACACCAAAACTGCAATCAAGAGGGCGTATGAAGGAAAGCTGTATTCCCATCTTAGCAAGCTTCCTGGTGACTCATGCTACGAAAGCCGCGGTCTATACCTCTATAATAAGGCTCCTGTTACTATACAACTGCTCCACATGGGGATGGGTATGTCGAGACATAGCACTAATCTGCATCTCCTGGGCAGGAAAAACTTTTTCTGTGAATTCATGCAACTGCTACAATGAATATGGTTGTCCAAAAAAAGACAAATTGAACAAACAAACCAAATATGAAAGTAAGTAATATATCGATCATTTTGAAGTGTCCTGAGTTGGCAACAAAAAAAGTCTCTGGATTCATAAAAATTGGGAAATATTTACTTTCGTGAATTGTCCATACTGGATTTATATGTGAAATGTCAAAACGATAGTGTCAACACTTATCTATTAACTGTCATTTGTGTGTATTGTCTTGTTGTAGTGTCTTTATTTTCGTGTTTTCTTCGTGTTTTATGATCGTTTTTCCGTCTCTTTCAAGACAATATACAATTACTATATTCTTACAAAAACTCATTCAAATATTTTTTCAATTTATAAGTAACCTTCAAAACTTGTTAAAGGCTGTAAAAAGCACCTCAATAAACTGGCACAACACAACAAGGTGTCTTTGATCTGGGTGCCCGGACATGAGGATATTAGAGGCAATATAATAGCCGATGAACTAGCCAAGGAGGGTTTTAGGAAACACTTTATACATAGGACCAGAACCCGTATGTGGAGTCACAAGCGATTCTACTAGAAGGGCGATTTGGTCTTGGTTAGATAAAGAAAGAGTAAGGAAATGGAGGTCGACTGAGGGTCAACTCCATACTAAAGCGTTAATAGGGGACGGGGACTCTAAGTTCTCTGAAAGCCTAATTAGACGCAATAAAAAAAACAAGTTAAGACCATTATTGGGTTGATAACTGGACACTGTCCGTTAAGGGAGCATCTATGCAACACGGGTCGAGTGAGCGAGCCTTTGTACAGGAGATGTGAGTTACAGGAGGAAACAAGTTTACATGTAATCTGCACATGTGAGGAATTGAAGGTACTCAGGCAGGAACATTTCGGAAAGGGTCTACTGGAGTCTTCGAGGGTACTCCAGTTTCCAGTGGACAAGTTACTGGACTTTAGCACCCAGCTCAAGTGCCTGGACTATAGGTGTCCAACCCTAACTGAATAAAATAGAAGAATTGAAGTAACCTTACTTAAGTTGACATTTGATACAACTAAAATGTAAATAATAAACCTAACCATGAAAATAGATATAAACAGGTTCGCCAATTACACAGTGTTACCATATTAAAATCAGTATGACCAACTCAGGACAGTTAAAAATGATCACTTCGTAGTAATAGATTATCTTAACACCTCTTCTATATATAATGAGAGATTGAGTAGGAGTCAAAGACTATTATTGGCAATAACCTTAGCTCAGACATTAACATCAAGATACGAAAGCTATGCAAGGAAAACGACATCAAATTTATAACTCTTCCACTAAATGCTAAACACCGTCTGCAGCTACTAGATGTTTCATTCTTTCATCCAATGAAGAATGCCAGGAGCAAAGTGTTGAAAGATTGGGAACAGACATCCCCTAGAAGTCAGTGTGCGTTTGTGTCTACGGATCAATTTCTCATAACGCTGAAAAAGCTGTGGAATAGTCTGTACAGAGATCCAAACAATTGGGCTTCGGGAGGTTGCCTTTGCAGAACAGGGACCCATTCGTTTCTTTCCTCATTGGAGAAAATGTCTTAGAACATATTAACATGAAGGAGGAAGAGGCAACCAACCTACGCTAAATTAAGAGAAGGAAGAAGTTATGTTTTTTTTTTCGTGGAAAAGTTTTTCTGCAGAAGCACTTGAAACTGAAGCGAGACCTTAATCCTAACCAGTGATATTTAATGATGTGCAAACACCACAGTAAGCTAGTACAGTAATGGAATGGCACCGTGGCCTTAAACAAACTCGCTGTTTCAACACCACATCCGTAATTTGAAATTACTGTTAGCTTCAAGAACTTAACTGTGTGAAATTGAACTGTACTAAAATATTTATCACAGCCATGAAGAAGTTTGGCTACTATTGAAAATTGCCAGAAAACATGACGAAATTTACTATCGAAAGGGTGAAATAATGCAGCTAAATAATCCACCCCAATAAACTAACCGTTGGGAAATTTATAACGTTACTGAGGTTGGTATTTATAAAAAAACTTCCAGGTTTTTACAGCAAATAGATATGTCAAATTGGTCTTACTCTTTGACCATTTTTTATTCCAAAAATTGTTCAGTAAAGGACCCACTACAGTTTAGATTCGATTGGAAATTGAACTTAATGAAAATGATTGAAAAATTTCAGTTTGATTTGAACTTGTGCTGACCCACTTTTAAGCTAGTCTGATTAGGTTTTGATGGTTTCAACGATTAGGGTTAAATCAGCTGGACAAGAGATCTTAGCACCATTACGATTCTACTTCACTGGTCACGGTCCTCTTAGGCACCACCTGAATAAGATGGGGAAGGTGGACTGTGATAAATGCTGCTCTGTGCTCTGATGAAGAATTCAATGATTATAATAACGATCCTCAAGCGTCAAAGGTTTACCAAAATAGTCAGTCAAATTGTTAGGCACTAGGCTGAAGAAAAAATTATTGACGCTGGGTGCATAATTTTTATGATACAGATATTCCATACTTTTCCCAAGACGAGAAACTAGAGTGCCAGAGAACCAGAAGTGGATCCCATATGGAGATTTAAAAGGTTCAGTCGAGGAGATTTGGGTTGAAAATTGAAATAAAGAACGTCCTTAACGCAAACCTTGTGTTTATAAGAAACATCAAAGTTTTTACAGCAAACAGATACATATGTCAAATTGATACGAGTTTTAGTCTTACTCTTTTACCTCATTATAATTTAGATTTGATTGGAAATGGAAATGAACTTAGTGAAAATGGTTGAAAAATTTCAGTTTTATTTGAACTTGTGCCTGAGCTAGTCTAACTAGGTTTTGACCGGACTAGCTTGGCTTTAACCCAGTCTGAGTCCATCTGATCTGGTTTCAGATCGGTTTTGTGATGGTATGACCAAAATCAGTTCAGATCAGGTTACACCAGCACATGTCCAGTTTAAAACTATGTAGGTCAAAAGAAGCTCAGCTAGACCAGCTCAGAAGTCAAGTCAGCTCAGTTCAAAATCCGGTCAGAATTATGTTCTGACATCACTAAAATCAGGCTTTCGGAGTGACGGTAGTAATTACCTAAACTATGTAATTGGCTACTGAAACAGTTATATTTTCATTGACTTCAGATATTTTCGAAGATAAACATGTTTAAAGTTTAAATAATCGTTAAAGAATCTTTAACAATAGCTAAATGAATACAACGAACTCAAAACAAAAATTTTTATAAAGAACATCTGACCTAAACTTCGTATTCATAATTTTGTGTGTCATATATGATTATGAGTCGGTTATTCTTATTAAGACCACTGTTTAATTCATTGTTTTTGTCGCGATGTGTAGGTATGCATTGGTAAACCCAATTGAATAATCCAGAGAAAGTTTTTGTAAGTGTTCATTGTAACGAGCATGGTATTGAATATAATTAACTTCGTAAGTATGACAGACTAGAAAATAAAATACTTTAATATAGTTAATAGGAAGAAATTAAAATTCTCGAAACGGATTTACTATATATGAGATAATTTATTAAGATCTCACTGGATCCCTCAATTTTCTACACGGAATTTTACCAAATTAGTTTTCTCAAGACAAAAATCACCTGCGTACGTTCTAAATTACACCCGAGACAATACACCATTGAAAGATCACCTATTAAAAAAAATAAATTAGAAGAATAAGGTAATTTTTATGTGAAAAAAACTTAACAAATTAAATTATTTGAACGCATCAGGAGTAAACCTACATACATATTATATTCTGAACTGGAATAGAATAGAGTAGCTCTTTTTTTTCTCATAACATTTTAGAAATACACACTAAAACTGGGTCTCATATAATTATTCACTAGAATTGAACCAGCGTCTGTCTCTTTCCCGCGCATATTTCTACTCCTGCGGTGGTCCTTTTTTGTACGAAAACGTGTAATTTTCTTGTTTATCGCTTAATTACGGATAATGAGTCTGAAGAATTTGAAGACAAAACGTTTGAATTCACAAGTTTTTAAGACGAACAACCAGTAGATGTAATTAATGCTTTGTACTAATTTAGTTTTACGATCTTGGTACTTACTTTCGTATATAAATTAGCGCCATAACAATAAGAAATATTAAGTGATGGGTATGGAAAAATTGCGCGGTACAATGCTAAGATAATAATGTATTACAGTTATATCTATTAACGCGGTTTGGATAAGAAATTGAAAATCTTAATTTAAATGTTTCTCATTGATAATGAAACCAATATGACATATGACAGCTGAAAATGAAAAAGGCATAGTATATATTCAGCTCTAACTTGACGCCAGTTCATTTGGATGATCAGAATAAGGCATCGGTACACAAGGTAAAAAGAAGTCATCATTTGGAAGTCCCGAAATCATATTTACGATCGTTACTTTTGCTTGACCAATGTTGAAGAGTAGATTTTGAAAAAAATTGTATCCAAATCTCACATCCGTAACAGGTCTTGTTGCTCATGGTCCTGACATCCTTGCACCAACTTTATTAAGTTCCTTACACTTTTAAATTCAAGTTAACCTGGGAGTGTCTGTGCACCCTTAATGCTCTGGTCATAAGAAACACAGTCGCACTGATGTGGGTACCAGGTCATTGGAGGTGTGAAGGCAACTAAATTGTCGATGGGGGTTCTGATTTATTGGACCAGCGCCATTTAGTGGACTAATAAAAAAACCACATAAGAGCTCATCTCCAACTGGGAAAGTAAACAAAAAATCTGGTACTGGGCCAACACGATTCTACTCACTGGTCAGGGTCCTCTTAGGTATCACCTGAATAAGGTGGATTGTGATAAATGCCGATTATGTACAACTTCGAGGCGGTGGCCTGGCAGAGGCTCCACTACCTCGAACAGACGCAAAAAACCTAGACTGCACCAGAAGTCTGGAGATCAATTGGGACTAAAAGATTAAGGGTACTCACAATGTGAAGAGAGGCAGCATTACCTACACAACCCACATTTAATCTAATCTAATCTATTAAGTTCCTTAAAAGATATGAAGACACACGATGATACTGACAATAAATGGAGTAGCTTTGGTGAAGTGTTTGATGGTTGTGATAACGACCTTCAAGTATTAGAGTTTTATCAAAAGAGCCAGTCGAATTGTTAGGCTCTAGGGTGAAGGAAAAAATAAATTATTGACACCAAGCAGATAATTTTTATAGTACAGAGAAAGAGAGACAAATTTTCTTCCATACTTTTCCCAAGATAATAAACTATGTACTGTAATGATTCTCATTCTGTACATTTATAAAAATTCTACGAGAAGTCGAGTCTGATATTATTATTAAGTTGAAATACCAGAACTAGAAGTGGAGCATGTATAGAGATTTAAAATGTTCTTTCTATGCTTCTGGAGCAATAAGGAAGTACACCCAATACCCCCGTTATTTGCGCGAGTGGGACATTTGAGGAGATTTGGGGCGAAAAGAGGAATAAAAAACGTCCTGAAAGCAAACCTTGTGGTGCCAAAGAACGTATTCCTGCCTTCATTTTACATCAAACTTGAAATAATGAAAAACTCAAAGATCAGCTCTGAACTTAGAAAATTAATGAAAGATCCACAGTTCGTAATGAAAATTAATGCTAAAAAAAGGGAGGAATGCGGGGCGGGAGGGAGGATGGGGGGTGGAGGAAAGCAGTAACTAAGTTCCTTGATAACAAGAAAGACCAAAATTTCATGGCAATCGTTGAAGACATTCTTCAAAATTTGAAAAAATGTGTGTGTTCGATGAGCTTCAAGTTGCAGTTTCTTCACCCTCACTTGAACCATTTTCCAGATAATCTAGGAGCCGTTAGGAAGGGGCGAGGTAAGCGTTTCCAGCCAGATGAGAAAGAGATGGAGAATTTTGTAAATTGATTTTAAAACATTGGCGATAGTTCAAAATTCCTACCATGGATTATTGGGAATTTGACGTGCTGAGAGAGGCTATTGTCATTATCTGTCAACGTCCTGTACGATTCGTTATTTATAATTCGGTTCTTATTATTCGTCATTTATATTGATTTTATTATTATTAATTCGCATCGTTTTTATTTGTAATCTGTTCTTTTTAGAATAACTATTTATCAGTGTCATTGTCTAAGTAGTGATTATTTTGAAGTATCCTGAGTTGGCCACAATGCGTAATTAATTTAATCTGTAAGTTAAGTTTGCTATTAATATAATAACAGATAATAGTTGACAGATGTTGACATGTATAAGTTTTTAATCATCCTGGGGCTTTTTGTTGCCAACCCATGAGAGTTCAGGATGAGTATCCAGATGTTGTCAAGTCTGCCGGATGACCGACACAAATTGTTGATGACGTTAGGCAAGTCTTAAAAAGCAATTGGAAAACTAGCAGTTCAAACTAATAGTATGATACTTTTTCGACTTGTGATTCCGTTTGTCAGGGTATACCAACAGTCAAAATTACAGGATATGCACTACAAGAAGCCCTGATTGTTTTGTTGAGTTTTCTTTATATCCACAAAGAATAAATTGGGGTCTCGCTATCAATGTCTGGATGTTGTATAATTGATCCTATTTTTTAGCATAGATAGATTTAGTGTTGTCCAACACAATCAGCTGATGCAACCGCTTCAAATTTTTATCTATTTGGGTGTTTTGGAGATGTTGACATAAATGCAAGCTCATGTAGAATAATCAACATAAACTTTGATTTGATTTTTTGAAGGTCTACAATATTTTGTCACCCATCTAAACTCTATTTGATACGCCACTGGTAACAAATTCAAAATCAAATCGCCAAACTGACAAAAATTTAGCAAAGCGGGAAATTCAAACTACTATGAATCATTTAAAACTACTCTGTAGTGTTTTTTCTTTTTGAAAAAAAAAAATCATAGTTAGATGCAGCACATCAAAAAACAGTTTCGTTCAAAGTTCCAGTGCAGTTTCGAATCTCCGGAAAAACAATTTTGCAAAAGTGGAAAGTGCAAGCCCATATTATGATAGGTGCACTTCCTTGGCGCCAGTAATTTTCAAGAATCTTGTCGCTATAAAAAAAATTCTTATATTAAGGAAGAAGTGTTAGAACAATGACTTGCCATTAGTTCTGGTACTAATGTAAGATTTGTCACACCTCAATTCGTCATGTGTTTTTAATGCCCCCCAGCATTAACGTTGCATTTTATAAATATCTTGTCAATCAAGGAATTACGTTTTAGAAGTACTCTGTATACGTTCCTTTAATATACATCATTCTAAAATATCTTCTTCCAGGAATGAATTAAGAAAGGTCCAATTATATTAATTCGACGGCATGCAATCGTAACATTAAGATTAAATAAAAAAAACGACAAGGATGTAAAAAAGTGTGCCCATATAAATATAGTAGTGATGTTCTAACATTATAACGCATATTCTTCTGCATTAGAGATGTTCCCCGCGTGCGAGACTAGCGTAGAACTTACAGAAAAACGTGTCTTTGTATTTAATTTGAAAGGAAATGTGGATTTTTACGGTAATTTTTGGGAGCTCGCTATAGACACACGAGCACTAATGACATGAGAAAAAATTATACACGAAAAAGATGCTGCTACTATTGTATGATGTGCCGTATATTTAGATACCGTTAGATTCGTATTCGTAAGAGACCATTTTTGGATAACTACAATGTGGAATTTTTCGGGAAAGTCGACTCGAGTGTATTTGTTTGTATTGTACGAATTTGACAGGCCGTGGTAAATTGTATTTATTCACTCTGAAGTGTCATATGTGTTAATTTGAAAAGGAAGCAGGTTCTTTGATTTTGTTATTATATACAAATTGCTGTGAAGAGAGTTTAGAATATTGTTATATATTCACACCTTACATATTTCCACATTATTATTAATTATACTCTCGAGTGTGGAAACCTCAACAAGCTCTTATTTAATTAATAGTTTTTGGGTGTAGATGATAGTAATCATAGCATTGTGTCTTCAATGAAATTGTTATATGAGATTTATGATACATCTCTTAGCGAGCCTCATAAAAAATTTGGATTCATCTAATTACAATCCACCTGCAGTCCCAGGAAAGATGATTTGAATATCAAATCACTTCATCGATCCAGTTTTAACTTCTTGCAATTATTTCTTAGTTTTGACAGTTTTATCAAATTTATACTGCACACATAGGTGTAACTATTTGACCCAGACAACCTGGACAAAAGTTCGAAAATAGAAACACCACAATACAAGACATAAAAAAGAAGTTTTGGATATCAAACCTGAAATGAAATCAAGGTGGCTCGCAGCTAAAGGACAAAGCAAGTTTTCTTCAAAAGAAATGATGATTGACTACAAACTACACTGAAAATTGCCTATAACAAAAAGAAAAATTTGGTAGTTGACTGAAATCGTTTTAAGATGGAAGCACTTGAAGTAAAAGTAAAGAAACTCAACTATTATGAGAAGCTAATACAGCTTGTGAACTTTTGTATGGATGCCAAATTAATCGTAAAGAAGACAATTAACAGCAGCGCAGTCACAACATTTTTATTCTGGAAGCATTCATTCCTGGAATATTATTGATGTTCCTAAGGAAGGGCAAAATTATTTCGGTGAAAAAGTTGGAAAGCTAAAAGTAGCAAGGCCAACAGGAGACGTGTCTGTGAAACATACGATACTGTTGACCATAATGGACGGTAAAGTAAAAAAAGTGAAGGACAATTTATCTGACCAATGTTTAGAAAAGGTTCTTTTGTTTTATTAACAGTTGAACTCCGCGAAGTTGGTACCACAAACTGGTCAAAAATCGAAAGAATTGACCATTTATTGACCACTATTAACCATCAGGGATTTCGATTGACCACATTTTCTTCAGGCTACAGCCACTAAACCCATATTTTGGGGTCTAGTGGCAAAACTGCTGAAACAGAGAAATATAGACATTTTGTTCATCGTATACGACTGACTATCGTTTAACCATGTTTGACCATCTTTCATATTTTCAAAATTTTCAAAAAAATTATTCGAAATTTCTTTTTTACTAAAAACACTAAACATTTGTTGCAGGATAGGATTGACCAACGTTTAACCATGATTGACCACCAAATAATTTTTTGAAATCTTAACAAAAGTCGAAAAAAATGAAAAAACAAGTTCATATCTCCAATAAAATCATGGTTGTGAAAATGTCACAACCTCTTGCTGCAGGCTACTTAATCATAGTAAATCGCAAATCATCGTTTGACCACCCACCGGTTAATTTTTATCCGATCTCGAAGTCTCATACAACAGAGTTTTCAAAATTCGTCGAACTTTTCGCAAGCTTTGGGAGGTGGTCAAACGTTGAAAATGATACGACTTATTGTTACGTGTCTCCAGTTCATAAAAAATTGAAAATCACCGTTTGACCACCCACCGGCTAAGTTTTATCCGATATCGAAATTACATACAACAGAGTTTTCAAACACTGAAAATAGTAGAACTTATTGTCTCATGTCTCTAAACCACAGAAAATTTAAAATTATCGTTTGACCACTCATAGGTTAATTTTTATCCGATCTCGAAGTTACATATCAAAGTTTCAAAGAAAACATGAAATGTGGTCTAACACGGTCAAATGATGGTCAATCGTATCCGATGAACAAAATGTCTATATTGCCTAGTTTTAGCATTTTCGCCATTAGACCCCAAAATATGGGTATAGTGGCTGTAGCCCAAACAAAATGATTGATGGTCAATAGTGATCAGTAAATGGTCAATCCTTTCTAGCATTTTTGTCGATTTTTGACAAGTTTGTGGTGACAACTTCGCGGACCCACAGTTTAACTATAGAACAACTTTATAACGCGGACAAACCGGATTTTTATGGAAAGCTTTTCCATCAAAAACTCTTGCATTGCATTTTAGAATCGCATAAACTAAAACTTCTTTGTCTCGGCAAAATGGAAAGCCCAAGATTTCTTAAATATAGTTGATTGTCGGGCTAGTGGCCTAGTGGCTTGCACACTTGCCTCGTAGTCCTGCTTTTCTGTAGTTTTCAAAATTCCACGGCAAATGGGGAAAGGTAACATCTCAAGTTAGTCTACAGCCGCAGGCGTAATAATAACGCATGGCCAGCCGATGCCTCCGTTTACTAGTCTAGAGCTATTAGAGGAATGCTAAGGCATGGATTATTATTATTATCGATAGAAATGTTGGATAAATCAAGACGAATCGGTACGCGAATATTTGCATTGAAATGGCTTTTCGGAAAAAGTCATTGGGCAACGTCCCTTCAGATTCCAGCGACAATATTCTTAAAACTGAAGATGGAGACATTTTTGTCAATTATTTTTTCCATCTAACGTCCTGGCTATTATTCAGCATGGATATAGAAAATCTTTGTTTTATAAGAAAACAAGGCTTTAAAATAATTCTATAAAAAATGGCCAATCAAGAACGCAGGGAATTCTATAGTAGAAAGTTGGCCGAAAATAATAGCTCTGACTCAGCAAAAATCTTGCAGGAAATTATTTTCGGATAGTGCTACATCCAAGACTGTTCCAACTGCTTCAGTGTCCTTTATGATTATTATGGAAAACGTAAACATTTTTTGGCAGATAAATAATGATGATTTATAAGAATGTTTCACTCTTTACAATAATGGTACAAAATTTAGACAGTACTGCATACTACTAGACAATTGTTTTACTTTACTGGCCAGACGAGGTTCGTCAAGACCTTTCATAAGAACTGGCCCTTCTTTCGGCATCACCAAATCGCAAATTAAAAAGTAGATCTACTAATGGACATATAACAGGTCCAAGGAATGGCGGAAAAGATCACTAGGACAAAGATAGCCAAAGGAGGCTAAGGAAACACAAGCCTGAGTTTACTGAAGACCTACTGAGTAAAAACAGTCAAAGTGATAATAGGTCATTGCAGACTGAATAGGCATATGTTTAACATCGGCCTGGCAGATCTCTTTGCAGATTCTGTCAAGAGGGAGAAGAATTCCCAGTTCATGTTTTGTGCTAACTGCGATGGCCTAGCGAGGACAAGGTTTCTAGCAATGGGCGTCCAGAGCCCCACAGCTAACGGCTACATAATAGAGTCGCTCTCAAAAAAGCAAAATTAGAGAGCGTCCTCTATCACAAAAGACCTACAAAGATCGCGGTGAAACAGTTTCGCATGGTCACTCCATTTCTAATCTTGGACATTGAGATTTCGAGGAAATTATGTATTGCAATATTTAATAGCAATCGTAGGTGCATTTTATTATTATTAATGTTCTTAGGTCAACCAGGTATAAGATGACGGATAAGATTAAATGGTCTAACGATCCAATGCCTGTTTTACATTGTTATAATTTGTTTGAGAACTCTGGTGTCCAATAAAATTCCTTAATGCAAAACATAAAATTTAATCAAAGTACAAGCGTCAAGAAAAAAACTAGAACATTTAAAGGAACGAAATTTGAAAGACTATTCTCAAAAGAAGTCATAGCCGGCTCCAACATATTGTACTAAACAATAATAAGCACACTATAATTCCAAAATCGTCTATTTGCTGGTATTTTTTTTTATTAAAACAATGGTATCTCGACACTACTGGACAGTATCTGTACAGTCCACTACAGTACGGAAAAAATACAGTTTATGCAGTACTGGTACAAAATTTTTCCAAGTGAGACAACCCCTGGATTAAAGTAGAGGAGAAGGGGCTAGGATACGAGATCAAAGATGAATCAGGTATAGTATTAAAGACAACGAGCATTGCCAGCACCGACGATAGTGATGAGGAATCTGTAATTGGGTCGTCAAAGTTTAAGGAAGTTTTTTTTTTACACAAATCCCTTTTTTGCTCAAAAATTCTACTGGAGTATCTTGAGAAATAACACGACAGTCATTACAATTAAATAATGAAAGGAAATATCCGCTAAATTAAATCTTTTTAGTAAAGAATTAATGCAGGACATTTTTTTTCTAGATATTTTTTCAGATTTTTTACAGATCGTTACGTTAGGACACATCTCAGCGCAGGCTTCATCTAACTGAGGTTAATTTTATTTGGGAAGGCCATTAGTATGAAACTCAGATTACTTATATATAACACAATATGGTTGCTTAAAACAGAAAATCGTTAATACAATAGTGTTCGAATTTAGTCACCAACAAGTTGAAGTGATCCAATTGAATGGAGTAGCATCCGGTGTGTTCTTAGACCGGTCTAAGGCTTTCGATTGCATTAGCTTCCCATATCTCAAAACCCTACCTTCCAACACGGATGCAATGTATCAATTGGGATACTCCAAAGTAATACACTGGGGCCTTTCCTATTTGTTATTTTTATGGATGAGTTGCAGATCGCAGTAGAAAACTGCCACTGCACACAAGTGTTACACAGGCTCAAAATCATCAATCATCATCAATTTTCCAAAAATAAAAAATCAATTGTTTAGACTCTTTTGGAATATCAAGTCTTGCAGTATAAATTAATTTTTTAATCCACGCTTTTGATTATCCGGCTATGCCATATCCACGATTAGCACAGATAATCAAACTTCTACTGATACTCCGTACTATTTTGGCAATATTCTTGAACTGTTATAGAACACTTGGTTAAATTGTCAGGGACATTTACGATTATGGTTTTGTCGTAAGATATTCAACAAGATAACTTTTAAATTTATTTAATTGTTTTAAGATTGTTTAGTTTTCTAAAATTACTTTCGCGGAAGTGTCACGATGAAGAGAGAAATTATGAGTCGATAATTAATGTTAAACGCAATTCACTTTTTTAACGTTTAAAGTAAAAGGTCAGGAGATAATGATAATAGTGTTGATATTTTAAAATTTATACTTTACGATTTTTTATAAATTTCAGTACGAAAACTTACCCTACTATTCTGCAAGGAACTCCCACTGCCACCACCGTTATTCCCACTAATCGCACTACTACACCCACTCGCCGCAGATTTCGATTCCTTTCCTTCGATCATCCTCAGTCGCAAAACGTCTAAATCACTTTGTGCTTGATGTTGTTGATGTTGATATAAAAATTCCGCGCACTGTAATGAATTTGTCGCACTACTACTATTACTATTACCAAACAATCCACTTACGGAAGCACTTAAATTCAAGTTCGTCGACGTGCCGTTCGTATAAGGCGTTGCAGCATCCGATTTTGTACATTTCTTCCCCAGATTCAACGGTGTCTTCTGATGGTGTTGCATTAACGCGCTACTACTCGAACACTGCTGTTGATTCTGTCGGCTTTCTTGATTCTGTTGAGGTATGCATGGACTAGAGCTGTGCGTAATGGTTAGGTTAGGAATGTTCGGCAATGCAGTTGAGGTATATTTGTGCAGTTCGTTGGTTTTTGGCGATAAGGGTGTACTGGGCGGCGTCGGGGGCTGTGACGGCGGACTCGGTTCCTGTTTCGGCGGACCCAACGACAGATTTTCGAGGATTTTACCTGAAAAAATGACAAAAGATTAACCGTTAGAAAGGGGACGGTAGAATCGTGCGAAATTGTCGCATTGGTTGATGATTTTATGCAGTTTTAGGGAAAAAGTTAGTAGGGGATGAGTGTTAGTGGGGGTTGTATTATATAAAGGCCCCGAAAACGGTTATAATATTAGTTCTGAGTCGTTCTTGTAGATTGAATTAATAAAATTATAACTAATTCTAAGTTTAAAATCGTCAATGCTATTTTATATTAAAATTAATTTCCCTAAATTACATCAATTTAAATAATGCTGTAATACCAGTATAATTTCCATAGAAGGAGCAAGTAATTGTTGGAAAATTAAAATACCATTAGCTACACGAAGTAATATAACATCAATCATTGAGAAGAAAACTTTTCTGTAAATAAATCAAATTCCATACATGCTGACCACGAACATTTCACGAACAGCAGAACAAAATTTCCCTAAAAGACTGTACTCGATAGGGTGGGTGCTTCGGCAAATAGTCCCCCTTATCCTCCTACACCTCCGCCTTTTGATATACATCCGTAGGCGTAGTTGGAAAGGGGTTCGTCGAGGAGCAGTTGTTAAATTAATTAGAAAAAAAATCTGACCTATATCCATCTCGCTTTTTCAGCTTGATATGGTGAGTTATAGCTGAGTACGAGGGCCAGTTTTCAATTCTACATTTTGTGCATTCTAAATCGACCCGTTCTTCACTCAGAACAAGAAAAAAAAGGAAAAATCTCTCCCACAGTATCGATTAAAACATCCAGAAAGGAAAAACGCCTGTGTTATATCCATCTCTTATTATTCAACGTATTTATATCAACCGTCTTTGTTTGGACGTCCGGCAGACAATGAATGCATAATAATATATAAACGAGAAAAAACACAAACGAAAAGAGTTGTTTAAAAATTAGAAACATTCATTTATCATTGTTGGAAACAAATGAATTTTTACCCAACTTTCTTTGATCGTAAGGTAGGATAGTGAATCGAGGATGGCGATATTTAAAATGCTCACGGGATAGAACGAGATAGATGTATTGAGAGATGATTAATATACCCTATATAAACGAGTATATGGATGAAATAAAAGGAAAAAATTAGAATACCCTGTGTGTGTCTGTGCTCCCCTCATGCAGTTTCGTCTATATGAAAAAAAGATGGAGATCTTGATGGAATAAATATGGTATTTTGAAAAAGAACAAAAAAAAAGAATAAGGGTTAGGGACCAAGGGAATTACTTCGTTATCTTTTTTTATTTAAATTGTATGCTACATTTAATTTAAGAAATGTGTCGTTTGTGACAATGATTTTGACGCTTAATTAGGAAAGTGTAAGCTAAGGACTTTTAAAGGCAAGATCTACTAAAGTTGTTGTGTAGTCTGTTTCAAGAGATGGCGCTGCTATACAATATTTAACATCTCTCTCGATTTTATAGCATATACTACATATTGGGTATGTTTGACAGGATGATTTCTACTTGAAATAAGTGTAATTTTAAAACGAAACTAGTAGCCAATCACGGTTCAAAACACAACCAATGTGTTTTAAATATGTGTTAAATGTAGTGAAGTACAATCAGAGCAAGCTGTAAGCGACGTTTCTCATAATGTTTGTACAATAAAACAAGCGACAAGATTGCATGGCGTTCTTCATTTCACTTCTTCTTTAACAATAGCAAAGGATTCCTCGACTATACCTCATTGCACAGGCAGTCTTGAATCTTAATTTTTGGATTTGTGAGTCATCCACAAGAATATACTTTTACGCTGCTATTTTTCTTAGACAGTTGTAATGGCACGAAGAAAAAGAGAAAAAGAAACCCAAAAACAATGAGTTGGCCGAAAAGGCAAAAGTTAAAGCACTGAAAAAAAACTCTAAGGCAGATTTTCAGATAGCTCAAATTGACTTCTGTTAGATAGCTAAAAATGTGGATATTTATCTAAGACAGATCTTGTATGGTTTTTATCTATACCAAAAGAAGAATAGAAATAGTTTTCCATTTTGAGAATGTTGACCATGACAACTTTCAAAATCTGTGGTGTAAAAGCTCAGAGACCACAAGCATACTTTTCGATAGGACAAAACGAAAATGGATTTCGGCAAGAACGACTATCTTCCAGATAACATAATGAGGATTGGCCGAAAGTTTAAAAATCGGAAGCTTTTCTAACCAACCCAATCTAAACTGGTTCAAAACAAAATCTTACATTCATCACACTTCAAATGATGAAGGTCTTATGATTCCAAACAGTAAAATATGATTCAAACCATAAGCTTCTAGATCAATTGAATCCTTTATTTCAAAAGGGGACTAAGAAGTAGCATTTTTGACCGCGTTTGGGTTACTTAAATGTATTTTAGTGTTCTCTTATTGTAGACCTATTGTTTGAGGAAAGCAGACTCTCAACTTCACAACTTATCGAGATAACCTCACATATTTAGAAAGGACATTACTTGAGTGTTTATAAAACTAATAATTATTATTAGATTAGACACTTTGTTTCTGTAAAGAAAAAGGCCGAAATTCATTGGAATAAGTACACTCGGACTGTAATAAAATATTATATCTTTAAGTTTTAATTCCTGAAATATTTCCACTTATAGGTCAATAAAACAACAATTAATTAAATACCAATTTATTCCAGAACATATAATATATTATGTTTTCATTAAAGACTTCTTCAGTGGAAGAAATTGACATTTAATATGTGTCAAAATACTAATAATATAAATAGCCATGCCTATCAAAAAAAATATCTAAAAAACAAAGAATACATTGATATAGGTTTAATACAGCAGTTTTAATTAATTGATTTGAATTATGATATATCAATCTATTTTTTGTCAAGCTCTAACAATTCTGTTCTGGAATATTTAATTAATTGTTGTTTTATCGACCTGTAAGTGGAAATATTTCAGGAATTGAAAGATAAGTACATAAAGGTCAGAAAATAGATATATTAATTGTATAACTTTAAGGTAATGAAGTTGTGCAAATCAATAATGGTGGTAGGATTGGAGAAGCCTTTGTAAGTGTTTTATGAACCTAATTAATTGAACTCTTTAAGATGATCAATAAAATATTTCCAGAACTTGAATGATAGGCCAAACTGATCGCTTGAGATTTATTTACAAAGCCTTTTAGCAATGAGAACAATTTAAAGGAGAGCTAAACCCAAAAATGGAATGATGCACATGTAAAAAAATGCTCTTCTAGACTTAAGTAAAAAAAGAGTCCATCTGTAAAAATATTGATGATTTTACGGAAATAACTTTTGATCTTATGCAAGATGTCCACTTGCCAGAAATACCCCGTTCAAGGTATCTGCTATGGTATGTATGAGTATGGCTCTAGTTGAGGCTAATCGATTTCCGAATGTAGAACAGTTTATTCCCATAAGGAGCCCGTTCATTTCTTTCAAATAATCGAGCTTTATGAATGGTTAAAAGATCTTCCAGAAAGCACAATAGAACTATGCTTCATAGTTACAGAGAAATTATTACTACTTTAAGTGCTAACCACAGGTTGCTAATCAATGAAATACCCTGTAAAAACATATTCAATTTCAAAAGGTGGTGGCCAAAATATTGACACGTAAACAATGCCCACAACCAACCTTTATGCTAATAAAGTTCCAATTTAGATATACAAAATTGAATATACTAAAAAAATCCTTCTTTATAGAAGAACTGTACTTTATTTTGATCATGAAATATTACTGTCAACTAAAATAAGAAGCAGATATGGAAATAAAGGCGTTCATCGTATAGTTTACGTCAATTTGGACATGAGGAAAATTTCTGCAAAATGAATTCCCAAATATCAGCCACAAGCGTGTAAGAGTCAAAGCATCACGTTCAATCTGTGCTTGGTTTGAAAATGATGCAGACTTGTTAAGCCGCATTGTTACTGTACTAAAAAAAAACTTACAACTAAAACTTGGGTACATTTCTATGACTCAGAAGCAAAGTAATAATCGATGGAATGGAGACACTTTGGTTCTCCAGGGATTAAAAAGTTTCCTGATCAAAAATCTCTAGAAAAGTTCTTGCTTCAGCGTTTTGGGATTGCCACCGAGTAATCATGATTGATTTTTTGGATAAGGGTGGGACAATAACTGGAAATTATTATTCAACGTTACTGACCACCCTACTAGAAAAAAATTATGGAAAGAAGACGAGGAAAGTCGCCCAAAGGTGTTTTGCTTTTGCAGAACAATGCTCCTGCACCCAAATCACATCATGGCATGCAAACAATTCGTGATTCTGGCTGCGTCGGACTATCTCGACTGAAAAAAAGTTAAGAAAATCGTAAATTTTTTTCCGAGGAATAGGTGACAGAAGCTATAGAGGTCTGGTTTGCAGAGCAAGATAAAAAAATTGCTTTTTGAATCATTGCAGTTTGTTCCAATAGAATGTATCAAGAAATTTGTGTGTACTGGGTTTTGTCACTGTATTTCCCAATATTAGCGAATCAATCACTCATAGCACAGCAATAAATAAAGATGGTTTAATCCAAAGATAAGTGAACAGGTGAAATCAATACCAAATTGGTTTTAAGCAGGAAAGGACATTAACATTTAATATTGAAGAAGTACCCAAATTATTAATTCCTTATGTCATAGTTTAACAAATATCAAACAAACAGAAATAAAACGTTTTCTATTCTTGGAAATACTTATTACATCCTTCATATTTGCACCTGGTAATTATATATGCCTCCATACAGCATATATACATAACTGTTTTTGTCGATTCGGTTTTTTTAACCTCCACATAATGTAGTATATACAAGTTTCTCTTTTTTGACTAATTTTTAAATGTCACTCGTTAGGATTTTTAATATTAAAATCTAGAGCGCTTTTTTTGCCTTTTCTTTCGTCTTCCTTCGTTCTCCTTTATCCTTCCTTGTCGTTCGCCGGGCTCGTGGCTCGGTTCGCGTGCTACTCCACTTGTTAAATACATAATATACCAATTGGAATACGTAATAACGTATTTTTCAACCGGAATTCTAGTTTAGGTGGGTATGACGCAATCCATCTTTGGATTTTGAGCGGACAATGTAGGTATGACATTGAAAATTTATCAAAATATGTAAATCGGACTGGTATGTATTAGGTAGTAGCTTGAGGTACTATGGATATGCATGTTATATTATGTATCTTAAGCCGATAGGCAAGGAACCACACCTAGTTTCTTGTTATTCATGTTTATTATGTATTGATATTGATTTTTCAGTTCGTAACTCGGTCTCCTTTTTTCTAATTTATTATAACGGGTTACCGCTTTTTTTTTACTTCACTCTAATAGGATTTAGTTCAATATAGTCGACAATATCATCTGTATCTTCTGAAGTTTTCGAATTAGAATGTCATTTTCCGGAGCATACCTGTGAATTAGAGCGATGGACAGGTGTGTTATGTATTTTATCCAAATTTGGGGAGTGTAAAGTAATTTCGAAAATACTAAAATTAAAGAAGTATGAGAGTGACAGCTGGCAAGCAGGATATTATATTGTTTATATATTCATACGACGTTGTTACTAGGGTTTTAGATTTTAGAAGTTCAAGACTTTATAAGATGTTTGTAATACAAAAAGTTAGATTTTAGAAGACTGAAGCTTTTGGTACTCGTAAGGATTATGAAGCAAAGATATCTTCGTTCTATAATAAAAGAATATCCAAAATCATAAAGATGTTTATAAATATATTCCACTCTATTCTCCACAACTCAATGATGTTTCTAAGGGAGAATATGTCACTGAAGCTTTTTGTTCTTGGACAAAAATAAGAAATAATTAAGAAAGTAGATGATGGCCGACCACTTTTACAACTTTCCAAAATGGAAAAGATCGAATATTACAGACATCAAACACAAGAAAAGACGGATCAACCTCTGCATTATACATCTGATTCTTGCAGGAAAGAAACCGTAATCTATTAATATCGGGGGAAATCGACAGTTAACGGTGGTAGATTTTCGAGCAATCTTAGATCTTCGAGCAACTGATCCATTTCAAAAGCTGTGTGAGCAATGAAGGTGGACTAATTTGGCGCGTTTTGTTAACAAAAATTTTGACGCATAAAGATGAATATTAAAAAAAAACAAAGGATCGTCGCAAATTTGTGCCATATGCAAACGCGGTAAGGTAGCTGAAATTGTTAGTAATTGGTAAAAGCTGCACATCCCAGGCTATTTAAATCTTTACCTGATGGCGCAAGACATCTTCAAATAATGGTTTAATTACGATTTTATTCCCTCAGCGTTAATACATTTAAACAAACTTGGTCTAACTTCCAAAGCACTCCTGTTACTACACAATGCAGGGCCAAGTCACCTCCGAGAAAACAACTTCTCCTCCATTTTATTTTCGAAGAAAATGATCTTTCGGACTCGTTGAAGGATTTTAATTCTGTGAGTTATGACTTACAAAAATCATGGAACAAATTCTGGCCGGTCCAAATTCAAAAAAGCTGAGATAATCATATATCCTCCTAGCGCAGATCAGAAGTAGTCTAAGAGAAATCGAAAGAGAATTCCAGAAAATTACAGTTACTGATAAATGTTATCTCCTATGTGGAAAAAAAAACTAACAGTGGACGATACCAAATACTGGATTTTGAGTGATGCAGCAGGAAAAGAAGAAATCGAACTTACAGACGAAGAAATAATAGAAGATTGTATCGCTTTTAACAGGAGACGATGAAATCAGTGATTCGGCCGTTTTCTAGGTCACCAAGATGCCGTTCGATGTCCAAGATTGCACTGCATGACGGTTCGGATGGATTAGATATGCAATTTAAAATTTTGGAATTTCTGAGAAGAATTCAGAAAATCAGTAAAATGATGCACTTTTTTATCTGGTCAACATAACTTGTATATCATGTTAGTGAATATACCACTGGTCCGCTATTAAAAGTTTGATATTTAAAGTTAAAAGTTTGATGTTACAAAACATTAAAATTGAAGTTGCCACATTTAAAGCCATTTTTTTATGTAAAAAATGTTTCCTTTTAGTTAAAACATGTTTTGAATTATTACTTAAGTTTATTTTTTAACAATTTATTAATTCTTATGATTAAGTTAGTGCTACGAGGGTTGGGGCATAAGTCATGGCAACTATTTTTTTCTTGCAGATATGTGAACGGATCACAAACGTATGCAGAACAGATTGCTCTTGTCCTTTCGTCTCTATATGTCACATTTTCCAACCGGACTGGTATTTTCAAAAAAAAAAAAAAATAGTTGCCACGACTTTTGCCCCAACCCTCGTAGTTAAAAAATACATATTTTGTTACATTCCTGCCGCCTTTTGTTTTTTTTTTATTAATTTAAAAGTGATTTATATTATTTTTTCATTAGTGGACTACTTCAATTGAACAGCAGTTTATTTTACAGAAATGAACAAAGAACGTAAGACAATTGCTAGTAATTGAGAGAAAGCATCTCATTTATTTTTTATTTTGAATTTTATCTCCAACAGCAGTTTACTACCAAACTGTTGTTAAAATTGAGAATGTGATTTTAACCCGGAAAAAAACTCAGTTTTAGGACAACGACATAAGGAGAATAGAGGTCATTCCATGCAAATTGAATAAAAAAATTTTTTTCTCACAACCATGATCTTAAATTTTGATAACTTTAGTAACCATAGAAGATACGAGGGCGACCTCAATTATTTCCGGAATCGGCAAGAGATGACGCACGAAGGTTGAAGTGGATTCATTGGTTGGCAAGGGCAACTGTGTTTCAGACGTCTACTGTCAATAGTTGTTGTTTAAGATTGTGTTTTGTGTAGCAAAAAATCGAATTTCGTGCAGTGATAAAACACTTCTAGATGACCGGAAAAAACGGCCAAGGATTCATCATCAAGGATCATTTTCGACCATCAGATTCTGGGTGAGCACGTTCAAACTTGGCCGCACAAGCACAACTGACGAACCACGCACTAGACGCCCAAAAAACCGCTACCAACGATGAAATGGTCGACAAGATTCATGATGTTGTGTTAGCGGATCGCCGATTGAAGCTGAAAGAGATAGCAGAGACAACATGCATCTCAGACGAACGCGTTGGCCACATCCTACACGCAATTTTGGGCATGAAAAAGTTTTCAGTGCAATGGGTACTCACACCGGAGCAAAAACGAAATCGGGTGACCGTTTCGGAGGAGTGTCTGGCCAGATTTATTTTAGTGTCTAGAAAAATATCTAAGCAAAATTGACAATTGAGCTTAACGCATTTGAAATCATGATTGTCAATTCATTCTTGTTTTTGGTGGATTTGATATTAAATGACCCCTATTCTTCTCCGGTCGTTGCACTGGAGCTGGTTTTCTTCAGATTAAAATCATATTTTGAGTTTTAAGAAGAATTTTGTAAAGAATTTTTTCTTCAAAATAACTTCAGATTAGATACTGGAAATTGTCTACGCTCTTTGTTAATTTCTGTAAAATATATTGAAGCAGCATCTATTATGTTTACTCTTTTCGGGACAATTTTCTGTCTGTTCACCAACATGATATACAAGTTGTGAATTCTTTTTTTCCGTCGGAAAACGATCTAATTCAAACTGAATATAGATAATACATTCAAGCACATACGAAAGCAGTCTGAAAGGTAAGGTAACTAATATTACAGCATGCACCTAAAGTATTGAATAAGTTAAGTTAAAGCAGAATATTTTTTTTATGTAGAAATACACATTGATCGCCAATTTTCATTCATCATTTGTTCTTTTTAATATTGATATTGTCTTTTGTTTTTTTTATTGGAATCAGGTCCTCATTCGATGGTTCAAACACGCACTCAATACAGAAGAAAGATTATACCACATGGTTTCACCCTCCCCCTCTTCGATTATACCACATTAAACACGCCCCGTTAAAAACTTTTTGGATAATTATTTTCGTGTGAGGTGGATTGGCAGGCGAGAACCGACAGAACGGCCAGCAAGATGCTCAACCCCCTGGATTTTTTCTTATGACATTATTTAAAGTCTAAGGTGTATAAACCATAAAATTTTGCTAAACTGTAAAATGATATTAGAGACGTTAGTTATGAATCATCCAGAATTAATCCGGAAACGATTCAAAATATACAGAAAGAGCTTTCCTAATTTGATAATTTTAATAGCTTGACAACGCATTTTATTTTTAATTTTTGTTGATAATGAAATTTCCATTTTCTAATGCAAAGTTACAATATTTTTATACCATCAGGTTGAAAATAAAAAGATCTCTCAAATTCAAGGAAAAAATTAGGACTTGTTTTGCTTTAAAACAGTCGATTCTTCTATGACTCTTATACTACACATATTTGCTATATTTAAATGCTGCTTCCACTTTCACACAATTTAAATGATCTTTGAGGCTTCCAAATTTATACAAACCATTTCAATTAAACACATTTAGCAGATTCAATATGGTACATTCTAAACCCGTTATCTATTATGCGTAAGTAAACGTTTTATTATTCATGAAAAAGCAGAAATAAAAGGTCTTCACATTCAGCATTTAATAATACCAGAAACCACTTGAAATTCGACTAAAATACGTTTCAAGCACTTATAATAACACACCAACAGGCGAAGCTAGAGATAGCACGTATAAAACCAATATCATGATGATTTTTCGTCTACGTCTTCGTATTTTCTTTTCATGAACGATGTAAAGAACACCAACGAAGATTCAAAATGGACATGTATGGAACAGATATGTATATTAGAGATATTGACATAGATGGAACAAAAATTGATGAAATATAAGACGTGTGAATACATACACATACACATATAACTGCATATTCAAATACGAATGGTATTGATATTGATGTTGGAGTGAGATAGCGATTCTATACACGTAGTAAACCAGGATATAAAAAAAGCTACACACAAGCATTATATCCAAGAGAGAAGAAGAAAAGGAGTACCATTAATGACTTCATACACTTAAAAATATTTTATAACTCCAGAAATAACACATGTTGTCAAGTATGTATTAAATAAACAAGTGAAGCAATTACTCATTTATTCATAGTAGTTATGAGGCCGTCTCTTTCTGTTTTCTCGACCGAATCCGTTCGTGTAAAATAAGGATAACCATAAAACGTGTGAAAATTTGAATTAATTACTGGAGAGTTTCTGGCAAACAGAAAAATACGCATATTAATTTTTTTTTTCTTCGCTTCGTTCATGTACCATGTTCGAAGATGAGATGAGAAACGCACAGTTATATTTACACAATCTTTTTCTTCTGTTCGTACTACACACTTCTCTCGTCTCTTGTTCAAATATGTATTTATCGATTTATTTTTTGTTTTTCCAAAATAACGGGGCTACACGGTAATGTAAGCGTTGTAGAAAGAAAAGTTCATAGAAAGCGGTATTTTGTGGTGTCATAAACATTAAAAACGACTCACAAAGTATATACGCGTTTACACGGCATCAGGTATCACGGGTTTAAAGAGGGCATTGTTAATATTTCACCTTTGTGTGTAATTGTGTTGTTTAAACAAAAGAAACGAAATTTTCACTTTGCGGTATTTAACTCGTTTATAGTTTGAATATATTGTTGTCGTCAATGGGGATATTTTAAATTCATATAATTTGTCTCGTCTCCGAAATACAATCGTTGTATACTTGTCGATTATCAATATTTATTTTAATGAATTGCCAAATCCCAAAAGGTTTTAGTGAAAACCAAGTTTTCACAATACAATAAGAAGCTCAGAATTGTTATTGGGTCACTGGTTCATGTGCACTACTCACCCTGTTATAATTAACCGCAAGGATGAAGACACTATCCACAGACTATCCTAATCCAATGGTTATTTTTTACAACCAGCCACAGGAAAATAGAATATGAGAGAATAAATGATACTTCAAAAGTTTAGAAAGCAAAGAAATCCAATATCACAAAGTCTTAAACACATTCCATTCTAAGAAGACACCTTAAATTATAGTCAAACTTTCACACCTTATCTCAACAATATTATAACACTTCATCACTGTATTTTACAAAACTGCATGTATTGGTTTTGGGTTCTTCAACTCGGATCCATTTCAGCTTTTCCCAATTTAAAATATTATCTTTTAGTGAAAACGTACACAAATGCCACAATATAAAAATCAAAATTGCCTATAATAGGCGCTCATGGCATATTGTTGGAATCACCCTGCAAACGACTGCAGTTCTAGCTTGGACAATTCATGGATTGATTAGAATTAGTCCATTGTGTAAACTTTTAAGTATGAGTGCTGATTCCTGCTGCAAATCGTTATAATTTGCAAAAGAGGAATGCTTGCTTTTTAGAAGTTTAGAAGGCTTATAGCTTTGGAGTCTAAAGCGACAGGCTTATGCTCAGTAAAAAAATTGGAACTTTATATTTTTAATGGTGGACTAGCGGTAATTTAAGGTAACAGAGTGCCTCCTTCCTATAAACTACATATCGCTACTTTCATGGCATGTTCGGGCTTTCCTCCACCACACTACAGCATTTTGTCTTGTACTCAGAAGTTATTCTAGGAGCATACAGAACAAACTGTGGCGGATGCAAAGAGTTTTAGAGAGAGGTTATAGTTAGGAGAAGCCGTTGCAAAACTGTTCTATTCCCTAATATGGAAGCGTATTTATTCATTAAATATTTCCTAAGATTATTGACTGTAATGACTATGAGGAGCGATTATCGAAAGCCATCTAGCAGTGCAACCAAAGAATCTAGCAGTATTGACCAATGGGACAACAAACGTCTAAAGATTCATGTCCAACACCTCTAATATCTCTTGAAGTTAAGTTGGCTGTGGTGAACATCAGTAGGAAACGATAACAGTCTTCACTTTGGATAATACTTGCTCAAGGTTATGACCAAAGTTCATAACAAAGTTCAATTAGTGTCTTGCCAGCTATTTTAAAGGTCTTGAAGAGGGCTAAAGCAGAAGACATTAAGATCTTTTTTTTTAATAAGTGCCAGTAAATTATAGTAAAGTCCTCGATGTACCTTTCATTGTTTTTCTTTTCCAGATAATAGCCTAGTAAAGTAATCACCAAAAAGATAATAGTAATTTTAATGCAGTAGCTGGATCTTAAAATCGATACCATCCACAATTGATGCTGGACTAGAGTATAAATTGCACCTTCACTGACAAACGACCAGGAAGGTGGTAGAGATAATTAAGAACCAGTCATTACAACATGATCAAAAAATTTTTGCGTCCATTACCTCCATTGGGTTGATAGAGATAACTATGCCGGGCCTATCTTTGTCATGGTCCACAGCCTTGGAAAGTGTTTCATAGCTTCATGCCTATTCATAAGATGGAAACTGCATGACAAGGAGCATACAGAATAAAATGTAGCGGATGCAAAGAGTTCTCCGACAGAGTCGAAGAGCATATCGCCCTATCTGCAACTCCATCAAAAATTGCTTCAAAAGCATTGGAAGCCATGGTTACCGGCATTATCCCATTTTGGAATTACTCTTCTGAGCTATCTGTAACAAAATTCGTTTTGGCAATCAAGCTGCCCTTAGAGCGGTCCTAGCCGACGAGATTGATTCCAATGCGGTATTGGGATGTCACAGCAGGCAATTCAATGATCAAAAGAAATTAAATAGCTGACTTTTTAGGAGGAGGTTCTGGATCAAACTACATCTAGGAGCTCCTGTGATGGTATTAAAACTTTTGTATTATTACGGGGTTCTCTCCTTCCCATCAATGCAGTTTGTATCAACAGGTATTCTAGCAAAATCAATATGTAACAGATGCAAAGAGTTCTCTGGCAGAGTCCGACAGCATATCCCCGTACCTGCAACTTCTTCAAAAACTGCTTCCAAAACATCGAAAAGCATGGTTACTGGGATTATCTCATTTCGAAAATTTATTTCTTCTGAGCTGTCTACACCAGTATTTTCTTTGACAGTCAAGCAGAACCAGACCAAAATTGATTTCAAGGTGGTATTGGGATGTCACAAGAGGCCAATCACTGATCAACAGAAATAAAATATCCGATTCTTTAGGAAGAGGTTCTGCACCAAATTACTTCTAGGATCTCCTACGAAGTATTAAAACTTTTGTTAGATTCCCATTCTTATATCTGCAACTTTATCAAAATCTGCTTTTAAAACGTCGAAAGGCTGAAATATAAAGTCATCAGTTTCGGCAAGTACCCTTTTGAACTACTTATGCCAAATTCTCTATTTGATTGTCCAGATGGACTCCAGATATCTTTTGGATACTACAGGCCGACTAAATTGATTCCTAAATGCCGTTGGGTTGCTAAAGGAGGTCACTTAAGAATCAAACCATATGAAACAGGTGACTCTTTATGAACAGAAACTCTCAAACTACCATTTACAGATTCTGGGTCGATTTTTGGCAGCTCCTATGCTACTATTAAAATTTCCGCCAGATTAAGAGCCGCATCCTACCGACATTAACACGCCGACGTTAGAAAATAGCATATGCATCCGAAAATGAGCTCTATAATCTGGGAATACACCACCCAACCAGCAGTTTCGATACAATTTTCCTGTATTTTGTTTAAAAAAAAATATATATCACACATTTTTACATTTTTAACAATTTTTAAAATCCATATTTCTTACGCTATAACGCAACATGATACCCCCATTTATATAGAGACATAAAAACGTAATATCTTTAAAACAGCTTGACAGACAGACCCTAACATTCACATATTTCTTTATCACCCTTACTGACGTAGAAGGGAGAAAAAAAAACCAGTCATTACCACATATTAAGAGAAATTACCACAAACTCACTAAAAACAGCCTTAAATCTTTAGCGCTACAATCACCCAGGCATATTTTTAATCTCTCCCTCCAAATGATCCGACCCGAATATATGTTTGTCTGTCACTAACGGTAAAAAAATAATCGTTGACGGTCTAAGAAAGGGATGGATGGGGTCAAAATACTTTACTGTGTGAAATTTCCCATTTTCTGGTTGTTTTTTTACTACGCACCCCAGGACCACCCTATACACAGATACGTTTACCCCCTTAAGACAGAGGGTACGTTTCACAATAGGAATCTCGAAGATTAGTGCAGTTCCAACATCGTGTCTAGTAAACCGATACCGGTATTAGCGAAAACGATCCCCTTTTCACGTACTTTTTTTATTATTCTCTCTAGTCGTATATATTCGCAACCCCTACTGAAATTATACGTAGTACAACCCCTTGAGGAAGATGAGCGTGCGAAATTCACCCAGTTTTAAAGACTTTGGATGGTAAATTGAACAATTTTTCGCCGATTTTTTTTTATGCAATAAAGAAGGGATGAACCTTCGCTCCTTTGTAGATGTGGATGTGTATACTTTAACGTTTTGAAATATTAGATTCTGACCTGCTGTCTTCCCCCTTTTTTCTTTAAATAATAGAGGTAAAGGTGAATTAAGATAAAAGGATGCTGATATACGTTTAACCAGATATTTAAAAGAAAAGATATATTTGATTTATTCTTCTGCTAAGTTGGATGTGAATTTTTTTTATGTCGGAGCGTTTTAGATGGAAGATGACAAACAGGTATAAAAGGGAGTTTGCTTGATGTTGTGAGAAAGGATTACCTCGAAGGAAAAGTAAATAAATATAATCCATAAGAAGTAGGCAGAATATTATATACAATATAATTTTCATAAAGGCTATAGTTACGAAAAGTCGTTGCAAAAGTATTCTATCCCTAACATGGAAGTGTATTGATTAATTAAATATTTCTAAGATAATGAGTCTTAAGAGGAAGGATTGGACCAGTATGGATAGCAAAAAATTAGCAAAAATTGCAGAAAAAAAGTTATGAACAAGGTCTAAACTAGCCTGTGGATTGACTTCAATGACGATAAGCCGGGATTTACCAGTGGCAATAAAAGTCTAAAGATTTGTCCAGTCATGTCCAACAGCTGAAACTATCTCTTGGAGTTAAGTTGGCTATGGTGAACATCACTAGAAAATGATAGGTCTTCACTTTGATAATACTTGCTCAAGGTTATGACCACAGTGATGCTACCTAAAAGTGTCCGCTATGGGAAAGGGGGCCAATGAGAGAATATGGAATACTAATTGTCGTGGGAGGTGGTGGTCGTTGCCATTATAAAAGAACGATTTATTAACTACAAAATAGAGATTAATCACATTTTGAACAAGTAGTCGACCAAAGAAATACCTCACATAGTCCATGCGTCAGCTCACAAGCTACTTCAATATCTAGAAACAAAGTTGGGGAGTCCAATTAGTGTCTTGCTAGCTATTTTAAAGATCTTCGAGAGGGCTAAGGCAGAACATCTTAAGATCTTCGGTTTGGTAAGTGTCAGTAAATTATAGTAAGGTCTTCGAAACCGTCAATCATATACCTTTCATAGTTTTTCTTTTCCAGATAATACCCCAGTAAAGTGATCACCAAAGAGACAATTGTATAACAATAGAGTCGGTAATCCAGTGTCTTCATGCATAATCATAAACGAAAGAAACGCCAAAGCAATAATACTCCAGAACCACTAATGAAGCAATTCTTATCCGAGTTTAGAGTTTTATGCAAAGTGTCGGATCTTAAAATCAATACCATCCAGAATTGACGCTGGACTAGAGTATAAATTATGCCCTCAAAAACAAACACCAAGAAGGTGGTAAAGGTACTTAAGAACCAGTCATTAGAACATGACCAAAAAATTTTTGCGCCCATTACCTCCATTGGGTTGACAGAGATAACTATGCCGGAGAGTACAAAGAGGCCAAATGGAATTATAAAACTTTGGGTGAGTGGAAAGGCACCAAGACTAGACTGTATCACAGCAGCAAGCAAATCCTTGAAAAAGGTTACCAAAAAGATGACGAAGACCCTCTACAATTTGGTTAACGCAGTACTAGGAATGTACTGCTTTTCTACCATCTTCAAACCACAATCTTTGTCATGGTCCACAACCTTGGAAAGCGTTTTATAGCTTCATGGCTATTCATAAGGTGGAAACTGCATGACAAGATGGAAACGGTAGAACAGATTCTCATAGAGCAGTTCCGCTGATATCAACTAAACTTTAAGTCCTTCAAATAACTGAGGCAGTTCTGAAAGGTTTAGATCTACTTAGACGGTATCAAAATGGATCCTTCAAAATGATTTCCAAAAAGACAATGAAGGCTCTCTTGAATTTGTTTAGCGCAGTACTACGACTGATTATTCCATCGTAGTTATCTTCCATCAAAGGGTTTTCCTCATGGATAAACCTGCTTTCGAACCTATCAAAGGCTATCCATAAGCGTAATAAGAAATACAACAACAAGTCAACCATCAGGCAGTTCTGAAAGGTTTAGATCTACTATATGAAATGGAAAGGAGGGCTTGTATTAATCCAGCTTTGATTACCATCGTGCATCTTCCATCAAAGGGTGTTCAGGAATGACATGCCTTTTCAATTGAACAACAACAACGATCATTGGGCATTTATAAAGTTGATGACATACCATTATTTTTTCCACTCGTTGCAGTGAAGAAATCTTAGCTGTTAAATTGTAGATCCATTATGACCTGGAGGAATGATCGGATTCATGCATCACAACATTAATTCTGAATGATTTTGTTCTAGATGCTGAGCTAGCTAGCGGAACTCTTTCCTAAATCTTGAAACTTATTCTATATCAATAAATAATAAATTGACCAGCTTTACGATGAAGGATCTCAAAGAAGCCGCAGTTTGAACGAGGATAGATCGAAAATGACTAAAATTACGATCAGTTAGACAGTTCGACCTAATAGGTGGTACTCACAGACGTCTTCTTTCAAAAATAATGCAAATTTTGAAATGACTAACTGCCTGCCAAAGGATATGACAAAAGTTCGCCCAAAATCCATCATATCGCTAATAGAGAAATAAGAGGATGTTTTAGCCAAGTCTGTTCTGGTACGTAATGTAGTGGTTGTGGAGTTTCAGTATTCGAATGTCGAAGGTTGTTATGAAGTCAACCATATGTGCAACTTGAACGAAACTCCAATCAGTCTCAAGGATTGTGGTGGATGTTAATACTACGAAAACGCCTTCCAGTCCAGTAAAGGTTTCACAATATTTAGTACAAAAGAGAGTGTGGTACTAATCCATTACCAAATACATATATTAAAACTTAATGTATCCGACGTAGAAAATGAATTAATTTCTAAAGTTTTTGAATCAAATCTGTAAATTTTCTTGAAATTATCTGAAAATCTAAATAGAAAAATAGATTTAAATACATAGACGCATATGCTTCTCCCTAAAACAATTTCATTCCTTTTTTTCTTTCCAACATACCAGCAAACTCTAAAGTCAATGCAGATACCAGAGCTATCAGTCAATATTTATTACCCACAATGCATTGCATGTGTATTCTTTCAAAGCCCGATTGGCGTTTCGCCAATGAAGACGAACGAATATTAATTGAAACGACTGCTCTGCGTATGAACGCCTTCATTCAATGTTTACCCCAAGACGAACCATGCATCATTGTATTGCATGGTTATTGATTGAACCTGGCAAGCTTCATTTTTAATAGCGTCCTTCAATGTGTTACCGGTCTTATTCTATAGCCAATACATTATTCTATTCTACCTAAACAGATGTATACAGTGTAAAGGGTGTTGTTAAGAATGTTAAAATATATTTTGATATAATTCTAGCAATAATACATTGACTCTTATTTATTATTATTCTCGGTAAAAAAAATAAGAAGAAAATGTTAATACTCTTTATGTCAAATATCACTCAATCAATTGTCGGATTACCAAACTGCAAAACAAGAAGAATATTTTCGAAAATCCTTCAAAAGTCGATAATCTCGGTTTAAGAAAAATTCCATACAACGTGCGTCATACACTTTTGTTCGATATTCAAATGTTTAATTATTCATATACATGTATGTAACGTACAAATATGAAAAGCTCATCTATCTCTTTCTTCCATTATCTTTTATATGAATGCTACCAGCCTTGTTTAGCGCAGCGTTATTCCAGATACTATCTGGGATTATGATAAATTGAAAATACACGTTTTTTTTTCTTCTTTCCTTATTCTTTATTTCATTCGTTCTTCGAGGTAAAGAGTAATGTATTGGGTATACGGTATTTGAATACATGTTAAAGTAGGTATTCGAAAAGAAATTTGAAATATCGACAAGTCTCCGAATGGTGTTTCCTTTGTAATTGAATTTTGATGTATGTAAAAGATATATACGTTAGTCGTATACGTATATGAAGCCAATGGAGGTGATTAATACAAGAGGCGTTTTATATTTTATTATGGTCAAATATGAGATATACATGTCGAAACGGTTTTTCGGAATTTAATTAAAAAAAATAGCAATTCTTCCATTGATATCATCATCCTCATAATATGACTCCTCATTAGTTTGAAGTCAATTATTTAGGCTGGTATTCAAAAAACCATTTTATAAAACACTCATTTTAGAAGATACAGAAGTTGAAGACCAGCTTCAAGAATTTCTTCAATAATTTGAGAGAAATTGACAGAAAAAATTATCAATTATTCAACATAACCTCAAATATATGTTTTTTTGTCATTTATACCAGTTTGATAAATTAATACAAAAGATGTTTTCGAGAAGTGCAAGGATATCTAGCAAATATATATTACGGCGTAACATTTTTGCAACTAATGGATACATAATCGTAGAAAACGTTATCCTTAGGAAAAATAGAAGCCAGACGTTTGTGTAGGCCCACACGTTTCAGGAACTTCAAAGTGGGTATTTTTTTCAAAAACTATCCAAAAACACTATTTTAGAACCCATAAACAACCCATTAAGCAAGTTGGAAATTTGCTAACCATCCCTCTTCATTGTAGTTATAGAATCACGACCATGAATGTTCTGCTCCTGCGGTTTGCGTTAGTTAAAGTTGCATAAAAAAGTTGTTCGATGACTATTTATTTAGTCATCAAGGTTGTACTTTGAAGATTTATTAAATTGGTTGACGCTTTAGTTGGTAGAGCCCCAACAAGCATCATAAATAGTTTTAAAAGGACTGGTAAAGCTCCTGTCATGTTATGTCATTTCGATCATTTCCAACAAAATTCGTCAGAGTCACATATTAAACACTGTAAATTTGGGATGAATTGAATTGTCAAAATTACACGTACACTATTGCTATTTAGAAAAACTTAAAACAAGGAGGTCAAGAAAAACAAGAAAAAAAAGAAGAACGTATTGAAAGTTGATTGAAAAAAATTTAAAAACAATTATTTGTGAAAAAAGAAAAGACATTCATAATAAAATAAGAAAGACATTCATAATATAGAAAGTCAAAAGTTTTGAAAAAAGAAAAGACATTAAAAAGATAGAAGGATAAAAGGAGACGAAAAGAAAGGAGAAGAAAAGTAAAACGTTTTTTTCCTGAACAAGAACAGCGCGACAGTTTTTTTTATTTACACAATAGTTTAAGGTAAGAAAGGGTGGGTTTAGGTTATATGTATTATTTTTACTTGATTTGATTTTTGACATAACACTCCTTTAGTGGTAGAAAACTTCAATGAATATTGTCGAGAATAGTGTAGAAGGTGAAGCAGAAAGTAACAATCAAGCAGTTCCAACTTTTTCGTTCTCAAGTCTTCCTTTAAATGAAATATTGGTACCTTCTAAACTAAATGTAAAACCACAACGAAGGTCATTGAATAGGAAGACAAGAGACATCAGATATGATTGCGGGCACGCCAATTAAAGAAGTATTAGAATAACAACAGAAAAATAAGCTTAAACTGCAGAGACTTAAAATGAAGTGATGATGAAATGCTCGAAAACTAAATAATCTGATGGAAAGCTGTATTGATGTGTGTACAAGAAAAGAACACATAGAACACAAACAATGATAGAAAAGGTGGAAACTATTAGAGCCTATTAGCAGACAACTTATACACATCAATTTAGGGGCAAAATCACCAATAAAAGTTCCCATCTTTAGCACAGAAAATGTTCATCAAAAGGTACAGGTTGAAAGAGAAGAAATGGCAGAATATAGTTCCTATGAAGTGACAAAACAAAAATGAATTTATTTGGCTCAAATAAAATGTACTAATATGTAAGACGACAGAGATGATAGGAATTGCCACAGCAATATAACATCAAGACAGTGAAACACGGTGGATACAACAAACCACTGTGGAGTTGCTTTTTCTGGAATGGTGCAGGTCCCATAGTGTAGATCAGAAGAAAACTAATACAATTTAGATATCTCAATATATTGCGACAACAAATGCTTCATTATGCTAATGGTGTAATGGCTAATACATTTGCTTTCGAGTTCAGGAGTACCAGGGTCGAACACTGGTATTACTTTTCTGAATTCGGCTTTCTTCATTAATTATTATGAATTATTATGCCGAAGAAAAAATGACGCTACCGTGTGTCAATAGGATAATGACCAAATCAAAACACACGTTTGGAAGAAAACATAGCTTGACAAAAATATAGTTGATGTAATGGAATGATCTGCTAAGTAGCCCGACTGAATGGGGTAATGTTTGAAAAGCAAGCAGCACAGGAAGCTTAGTGATCAGCATGTCAATGTCATCAGCAGCTTCGACGCCGCCAGATCAGTCGTCTACCATTTCTCTTGCAACAAGAGTCTTTGGACCTGGAGATTTCGTCCTTTCTCCAATATGCGTCACAGTCGGCTTGGTTCCGAATGGGCCCCCTCCACGTGCCGTTAGGAGGGCTCAAAAAGTGTTGGCGCATCAAATTTCGAACCGGTAAACCCAAGGATGTCATTCCACACCATCAAAGAACTCCGCAGCTAGTAGAAGCTGCATTCATCAGCTTCATAGAACGAGCAAACAGGACCACAGAATATTATTTAAACATCAGATGCCTTAAATTTGAAATTTATATTTTATTAAATAACGGAGGTCTGCCGTTGGAACAATACAACTGAGACACCCTGTATACTGGCTAGTATATTTGCTGCTAACGTTTCTACAGAAATATTGACTTGTCCCAATTTTTTGTACATTCAAATGATAAGTAAAATATGTTTAATTTTTAAGTTGTCTCTCACACAGTTCAGATTCTACCAACAACATACTGAATTGATAGCAAAGCATTTTAGGCTATGCTAGAATTGCAATAATTGACAAAGTGTAAACCTATGGCTGGGCCACATCCTACCACTTAGTACGCGATGTAGGATGAACAATTCAGGTCCCAGCAGAGAGCCCTGGGGTAAACCAGCATCTGCACGTCTGATTGTAGAGTGCTCGCCAAATCTTTTGACATGGAAGGTCCTGTGGGAGAAGGCACGACTGAACGAGAGATATCATCTTCGAGTTGATATTTAATCTGCCCATTTTGAAAATCAAACCATTATGCCACACCGAATCGAATGCCTGGGCGAAGTCCAGGAAAACTGCACCTCAGCTCCAAAGCGTCGCGTACTTCCTCCGTCAACCGGAGGAGCTGAAAGTCTGTAATGGTGTAGCATGGCGTTTAAAATTTTCACCTAGATGTCGATGGCATTCAACAATCAACTTAAAAACATTTTTTTAAATCATCTTTAGAAATTTGGTTATACACAAACATATTAAAGAGAAATATAGAATTCAGATAATAACATGAGAACTTTTTATAAAATATCTTTTTTAAACCTTTCCCCACATACCTTCAATTATTTAATACTCCACACAATAATAATCATGGTACAACAACCAGGATATTACAAGTTATAAACGTCAAATCCGATCAGATACTTCTCCGCAATACTAAATCGAGTTATTACAAACATTTGTACATACATACATATGTCGAAAATTACAGAAAGAAATCTATCTAATACAAGAGCTCGTATTTCTAGTCATGCTGTTATTATCTAAGGAAGTACCCGAAAAGAAAGAGCACAACCAAACGTATTTGTATGTATACAGCCTTCACATCTTCTATTGCATATTCACACATAAAGTATTAGTTATAGATATGTATATATTATCTGAATAGATCCATATTATGTATCAATATGAAGTTGTACATGTACATATTAAATACATACTCTTCAAAGGTCAATGCTCTCGTAACAATTGCAACTTTAAGATCTCTAAACATGTACAATGCCAATCATATGTTACATGTGAAGCAATAAGCGGTTGCTGTAAACAGGACATTAGATGATTTCTTCCAATTGTATATTGATTAGATCTATTACTACAACTTGCAATTAGAGGAAACATTTTATTTTCCCACAAAAATTTGCGTTTTAAAACCGTTAAAACAGCTTCCTCAATATTTACCCCTATACATACATATTAACCCCATTTTCACAATTTAAAAATGAAAGGAACAGATCAGGTATACTCAATAACCCGATATAAGCACACTCTATACACGCGGATTCGTAAAAAATACTATTCTAAACTACAAAATAAGGATCTATGGATATCCGACGAAACATACGCGGCAAAAAAAGAGGTATAAAGGGAAAGAAACCACTTCCGATTTCGAGAAGGTTAAGCAATTTTTCCACACTTTTAAACAGCAAAAGGTACGGCTTTGAGGAGCTCAACGTAATATCGTAATATGAAACTCGTAAAACACAAAAGATCATAAAAAAAGGGATTGAAGTACGACAGCTACGAAATAGAATTAGAATCCATGTTGTGGGATTTCGTTTGGAGTCGTTATAATTGATTTAGATTAATTTCTTTTTAAATTTGATTTTTAATTCTTTATATTTAACCGTCTTAAACGTTCTGCAAGGCGTATTGAATCGAAGCAGTTGCGAAAATAGTTATATGTATATGTGTAATACTAGATTAATGGTTACAACATTAGGCAAACGAT
This sequence comes from Holotrichia oblita, assembly GCA_023690525.1. Lineage (NCBI taxonomy): Eukaryota > Metazoa > Arthropoda > Insecta > Coleoptera > Scarabaeidae > Holotrichia > Holotrichia oblita. Next base: position 44,716,290 of record CM043023.1, read on the forward strand.
ACAAATATTGTGAATGACCTATTAATTAGCCGCACACATAAGAAGTAGTGATTTACATTATGTACTTGTTGGGAAATAAATTGCTGCGTGCAATCTGATAAATGGAAACATACGCATATTATTTGTCACTACCTAGGTGTATGAAAATAGAGTCATTAACTTTATCTGCAAATACACCCGTTGGATATTAATATTCGCACTAGTATTGCTTTAATAGAAAGAATAAGAAGAGATTTTTACAAAAATAAAAATTCTATTTGAATTTGGAATTAGAATACCCAGGCAGCCAGCTGAAAACAATCTATGAAAAAATGATTGGAGTTCATGGAGACGATGCACCATCACAACTCCATAAATTGAAGCGTCCATCATTAGCTTGACATTAAGAATATTTAAAGTTAAGGTAATAAACATTTTACATGACAATTTAAACATGACTGAGGTGTCAGCGAGGTAGGTTCCACGGTTATTGACACCCCAGTTTTGCAAAGCTATTTGACAACTTTAGAGAAGAATTCTCACTTTTTGGCAAAAATTGTGACAGAAGACGAGACTTGGGTGTATCACTGGGACCCAGAAACAAAATCAGAATCAATGTAATGGGTGCATAAAGGATCTCTGCCGTTCAAAAAAGCAAGGAGTCAACCATCTGCTGGAAAATTGATGGCACAACAGTTTCCTCCTCATCGAATATAAGCCGAAAGGAACTACGATAAATGTAAACATTTACGAAAATACGTCAAAGAACTTTAAAACGGGTCGATAGCTGGAGTGGTTAGGCGGCTGACTATCGTTGTGGCAGGACGATAGGCGCCGGGTTTCAATTCTCTGTAGGGACGGTGTCACAAAGCCATTCGAACACAATTTACACACACAAAAACTACACTGCAAGAGACAAGTAATACAGCTTACGGAGTCACTGCAACTAAGCACTCACCACACATAAAAAAACGTCCAAATTTCTGTAATCGATGTTTCTGTTAGGCGACAATGCGACTGTGCATAAGGCTGCGAAAATCAGACCAATTATGCAGGAATGCACCTATATAGAGATAGCCCATCCCCTTTATAGTCCAGATCTGGCTCTATCTGAATTTTGTCTTTTCAGTTTATTAAAAAATATTTTCGAGGACGTCGTTTAAACACTGATGAATGTCTTAAAGAGGCAGTCGACAACTTTTTTACCGATCGAGAAAAATAATATATTACATTACTGGGAGTAGAAACCTGTCATTTTTGTGTCGAGCCCAAACGTATGCTGTCGAGGCGATAGCCGAGATAGTGCAAATTGGACGAGACACAAAAAGCATTCTACTCCGTGTGATGTATACTATTGATTCTTCAAAGGATTTTCGGCGATCTCGTGAGCTATACATTTAAATATAGCATAGATTATTATACAGATTTTATGCATTTGTCAAACAATTGTCAAAGTACTACGTTTAAACTTTTATTTCTTTATAGTAATATTAAAAGTACAATTATTAAGAGAACAATGTTGTATATTAGGGCTAGATTGAAGTTCTTCTTCGCTCATTTTGCAAAATTTGACAGTTATGAAATAATCGTCCATTTTTCAATGAATTGTTTCAAAATAGTACAATTTTTTTAGATTTTCTAGTAAAGAAATGATATTAAAAATTTCAAAATAATTGTACTCTGTCAATGTAAAATGATTCTATTTTGATAACTGAATTATCAAATTGAAAAAAATATTTTCAAATTAAACGTATTTGTAGAGTGAGAAATGTTCAAGTTTTAACATTCAAATCGTTAAAAAAATTTCCGTTTTATGCCACCCTAAAAACATGTAACATTTAGATAATCTCAAAGTGTTTAAAATTATAAAAATGTTTACAGACTCTACAAAAACAGTTATCTAAATTATTAAATTATTCTCTTTAGCTTGATAACTGAATTATCAACATTTGTTAAAAAACTTGTAAATCTTCAATTTCAATCCATAAATCTGTAGAATTGTAAACATTTAATTTAACAAATTCAACAAAAACAATAAAACGTGCAAAATAGACTGTCAAACGTATAAATGATTATTTCATTCAGTTTTGTAGTTATTATTGACGATGAATCGTTTTATACCTAATATATTGTTATTAAATTTGAACAATTATTAACTGTAAAAATGACCCAGAAGATAAATCTAGGTATAAAGATTAATTCAGATTAGATTAATTAGTAGAAATTTTCTATTAATGAACGATTTAACCCAGAACAAGATTGCATAGTCTCAGATTAATAACCCTTTAGTCTTCAAAATCCATTCAAAGATGACGTTTAAAGTGATACTTTAACGGGGTTATTATAAAATATTTGGTACAACACAAGAATATAGGAAAAATATTTATTATAAACAGATCATTCGTTAAGTCAAGCAATTATTACTTGAATTTAAACGGGTCGATAGCCGCTGTGGTTAAGCGGCTGACTATCCTTGTGACAGGACGATAGAAACCGATAGTTTCAATTCTCTGGAGGGACGGTGACATTTTTCAGGAGTTGAAATCCGGATCGACTTACCAATCGTTGTTGGGAGCAAAGTGATTTAGCAGTGCGGCATTATAAAAGGCGATATGATGCTGTCACAAAGCCATTTGAACATAATTTACACCCACAAAACTACACCGCGAGAGTTGCAGTGATATCCAAGCAAGTAATACAGCTTACGGAGTCAATGCAACTAAGCACCCACCACACATGTCTTGTCTTCCTTTATTTGTACATTCCACATTTTCTCAGTTAGCAATATCTAGAATAACATAGATAATTGTGTGTGCCTACCGCATTATTATTCCCCACTTAATTGGTCGGTAGTATTTACTACTGGGACTTCTGAGACTCCATTTTTCTAACATAACTATATGTCTCAAAATAGTATCTCAATGTCTTTTCTGCAGAAATTGCTTCCTCATGGGTTTTTTGTAGACTACTACACTATTACATATTACGCACAAATTTCATATTATACTCTCTCAAGTGTGCTATGACCAATTGGCAAATCCGCTTACTATGTTATTTGACAGTTGTCAAAATAGTTCAAAAAATATAAACGTATTTGTGAGCGCTTATCTGTTCAAGTTTTAACAATGAAATCGTTAAATGAAAATCAGTGTCGTGCGGTAATTGCCGAATATTATGACAAACATCAACATCTAAAGAAATGTTTTACTGTGAACCACTTTTATGCTATGTCTTCGCATAGACTCTGGAAAAAAGCGTTACTAGAAAGTCTGGCCCTGGAAGACCGGGAAAAAAATACCAAAAGACTGTCTTTAGTTGAGAATGCCCATGGCAAACTACTAGGTCGAAAATATAAAATTGAAGAAAAACTGCAACAAATTACAGAGAAAAACAACAAAACGAGCAAAACAAGCTGAGACAACTTAGTGAGAACGAATTTTCACCTTCAAATAGCTTGGAAGTTATTATTGACGATGAATCGTTTTTTACGTTAGATGGTAGTGATACTGCAAAAAATCGGTATTATTATTGTCAAAAGAATAGGGACATTGATCTCCAAGAGTATTTTAAGCGATAAAAAGAAATTGTATCAAAAGTATTGGTCTGGATTGCAATTTTTTCAAGGGGACATTTTATCAATTTACTTTGTCTCTTTTAATTCTGTTAATGCGCAAATTTATGAAAAATATTGCATCAGGTTTCGTTTAAAACGATTTATAAATGAAAAGCATTCAGATGGTTCAGTTTATATCTGGCCTGACATGACTTATTCAGCTCATTACGCTTGTAATTACAGCAGCATTAACGAGCTGCAAATCAATTTCATTGCAAAGTCTCGAAGTATTCCTAATCTGCCTCAATTATAACCTATTGAACGGTTTTGGAGACATTTAAGCGATGGTCAACAGTTTCGGTTGGGAAGCTTCTTCATCAGAAGAACTAAAAACAAGAATCCGATAGAAGTTGCCAGTATGATGAAGCGTTTGAAGACCAAAGTTGGTCAGGCCAGTCAACATGGTGCTGATTCAGTAATCTAAGATCAATATAATTTACGTTTGAGAGTATGTTATAAATATATAGCGTTTAAGTTATTTAGATTTGTTAACCAAAATATGCGGATTTGTTGTCCCCACACCCTTAGAATGCATTATTGTCCGTATGCAAAAATCTTATAATCTTAAAAATAAGCTCAGGGTTTCTCAGGGCCACCGAGTGGGCATAGATGGGCAAATGATCTGGTTAGTGGTGTAGTGCCGCCTAGTGTACTTGCTTCTTATAGTTAGTCCATGGGTACCTGTTTCGATAATAACAATACTCCGATTTCATTTTTGTTTGGTAGCAAATGTTTCCAAATCTTCAAAATTTAAAGCAATCTTAGTGTATCATTCATAGTCAATACATGCTTTAAAGGATCCGAACAGAGGCATGCTGCTAATCTATTAAAAATGGAATAAAAGAAACACGCTATGCAAGAACTTTTTGCACTACCGTGGTTTGTTCTTGTAAACGAAACTGGTTAACAACCAAAACGCTGCTTATTTTGGGGAGTGCCCCCAAACAACAACAACATCAGTTTTGTAACCGATGGCTCACAGTGTTATTGCAACTTTTAACCGTTAATATGTCCGTAATACTTGCAAGGAAATTGTGTCAGTTTTGGACACCTTAGACAAAGCAATTATAAGATCAAGACTGCTTGGGCAGTTTAAACGGAATCTGGTGCAAACTTTCAGCCAGCATTTATGCATGATTTCGAACAGAAGTTTTGGAATGTCATGATCTGCCGCTTTTTGCTGATATGGTTTTGATACAAAAGTTGTTCTTATAATTAAATGATTTCAATCAAGAAGGTTTAAGCGGCAAAATAAATATTGACATGAAAATTAGATGTTTTTATTCAGATTTATATATTTTATAATTAGCAAGATACCAATTCTGACAGTTATTTGTGTCAGTTTAATTATAACTCATAACCTACCAAGTTTTTGCTAAAAATTTAATGATAATGTATTTGGAATACAAAAAACTTGTAAATTGCGCTATTGCAATTATAAATCTAAAAAGATCTAATTTTCTCAAACATAATTCATGTAATACTTTGACATTTAAACGTAAAATCAAAATAGGTAAAAATTTTCTGTGTGTAAAACCGGTTGTATAGTATATTTACTTTTATTTCTTTATTTAAAAAGCGAAGTGTAAAATGTGTAAATTACATCTACAATATCGACAAATTTAAACATTATATAATACGTCAAATACATCTAAAATTTATTATTTTCCTTGTTCAAAGCCAGTTTTTTTTTCTCCTCCTATAATATGCGGTGTTATAAAATAAAATCATATTTTTTTGTCAATATTCAAGTAGCCTTGTACCTTTGTATTTACTTATTATTTTGTCTTGTGCGCAAAGACAAGCAGGTTTTCCGTTGAATAGACGAGAAAACACATTTTGGTCGAATTAAAGGTGTGCTAAATATAGCTAATAAAATATATATAAGGCTAGATTACCTCAAACAGTGATTAGCCAGTTTCTTAGCGTTGCGATATTTCAATGATTAGACTACTAATTTTGACGCAATTATTACGTTAACGATTATAATAAAGAACTTGAATTTTTTGCTATTTATTTTGCCATATTACAGCAAATGTTTGTGTAGTAATTATTGGAGAGCGAAGACTATTCAAATTGCTTATTTTGAATCATAATGTAATTATATGCTAAATAATTAATACATCCGTAAATTTGAGATGTAGGTATACTGACGTGCAATTGAAACTACAAGACAATTTTATCGAAAAATCAAACTGTTTAAGATTAATTACATTAATCCGATCGACATACAATTACAGTATTAGAATCGAAAACAAAAGAATTGCTAACAATTACAAGAAAGCTTTTACGAAATTAGCACACATATGTATATAATTTGTACATATGTATACAGCATATCTATGTATGTTAATCATTGTGCAATTGTCAATTTAAGTCTGTTTTCCAATCCTGCTATCTTCGTCTTTCTCCTACATTATTTAATTATTAATCGATTGTATTTAAAATCGGGGCTGTGTACAATTTCGCAACGGTATCAGTCTAGGATCGTACCTACCTTACAATTAGTTAAAAATTCATATGCACGTTATTGTAGATACACGTATTGTTAACGGTTTTGTGCAATATCGTGTAGGCATTACTACATAAACGGAGGTATACAAGAACATACTGGCAATGATTTTGATTTTCTTGTATGTACTACGAACTTATTTGTTTTTTTTTTACATATTGTAATTTTATAAGTATACGGCTTAATACTGTTTAACATAACACGCTTCAACTTGCAAGTAACACATGCGCGAGATATAAGCATTATGTTTTTTTAAAATGTCACACAAACCGTTTCAGTCTCAAATAGTTTTAAGCGGATAAAAATTAAGCGATTTAAAACATATGTTATATAATTACATAGTTGTTTCGTTTTTGAAAAGACGGAATGAACGTTATGTTCTCGCCGAAGCTAAAGTTCTGAAGATCTTGACGAAACGTCGTTGCTTGCCAAAATCATTACCATTTTTGGTATATCTGCTTGTTGTAGATCCTATAAGCTTCCATCCCTTACTTTAAATGGCGCGAAAGATTTGAATAAATATGTTCTTGTCACCTTACGTGATACCAAAAATTTAACAACTAGAAGGTTTACAATAACCGAAAAAAGGAATAATCTGTGGTTGTTTTTGATGTACTGGAATGTGTCATGTGCAAAACGTGCAGAGGGATGGAAGTCAGTCAACAAAAATAAATGTTTCTAATAAGTATAGACATCTAAATGCAAGTGACTTAACATCGTCTGGAAACGTCAGTATTAATCGAAATAACAACTGCACTATGATATTTAATACATACGGGACACGATTGTCAAAAGTTAACGACAATTAAATAACTGCTAAAGACTTTGGTTGTCACTAGTTACGCGAAGTTGGCACAACAAAGTGGTCAAAAATCAACAAAATTGATAGAAAGGATTGACCATTTATTGACCACTATTGACCATCAGTGATTTCGATTGACCACTTTTTGTTTAGGCTACAGCCACCATACCCATATTTTGGAGTCTATTGGCGAAAATGTCAAACTCAAAAACTTCGAGAGGTGGTCATGGACCACAGAAAGACCACAGAAAATTCAAAATTATTTTTTGACCACCCACTGATCAATTTTTATCAGATCTTATTATATACATATAAGAGTATCAAAGTTCATTGTACTTTTTACAAACTTTGAGAGGTGGTTAAACGATGATTTTTAATTTTGTGTACTTGAGAGACACGCGACAATAAACCGTATCAATTTCAGAGTTTGACCGCCAAGTTTGTGAACAGTACGATAAATTTTGAACTTCGTTATACAAGATAACAACTTGAACTACGACAGCCTATTGATAGGGGAAGGTAGTGGGAGGTAAAATTAAATGTATCCATCTTAGTATTGTCAACTGTTTGTATGACAGAAATGTCAGTGGTTATGTCAAATACTATGGCAAATAATAAAATCACTTTATAATTTGCACTTTTTCATTAATTGTGTATTCCATTAGGATAAAGTTTGATGGTTCGGTAAAGTATTTGACATAACCACTGACATTCCTGTCATATAAAAAGTTGACAATAGTAGAATGGATACACTTAATTTTAACTCGCACCACCCTCTCCTATCAATAGGCTTTCGTAGTTCAAGTTGTTAGCCTGTATATGTATAGGTACGTATTTTCAAACTCGAGTACAATTTAACCGGTGGGTGGTCAAACCATAATTCATGGTTTGCTATAACTAGATGACCTGAAGCAAGAGGTTGTTACATTATCTGCGTTTGATCTCATTTCATTAAAGATAATTTGTTCAAAAAACTTATTTGGATATCAAACATGGTCAAACGATGGTAGTCAATCGAAATCGATTTTTGACCACTTTGCGGTGTCAACTTAGAAATAAGGTCCGATGATTCCATGTACTGAAACAGCACACCACTGTCAGCTTACTAATGTGAGGGTCATGAACTTCCTTAGGATTTATGTCTGTTTAGTAACGGTAGTTCTGGTTATTCACGTATCTTGTATGGTGCGAGTGGGCCTCATCTGACATCCACAACCTGTCTAGAAATTTATGGTCGTTGCTAAAGTTTGTCTGCAGCTTGTCTGGATGAAATTTCAAATCTAAATCTAAAAAATCCCCAAACATGTCAATCACAGCTGCCTGCTTACGAATTGAATTGGGCTCCGTAAAACAGATGATCCATGGTTACTAAAATGTCAGAGTATTTACATACTTCTGCAGGATCACTGTCCCGCAGTGTTATCGTTTGCTCCGTTTCCGTTATTTTGTGTCACCTTATACATATTAATAGGAGAAGTATTTGAAACCTAGGAGAAACTGTGTCCCATTTCTCACTTCAATATCTACAAAGGAGAGTCATACCAGAAAAAAAAAAACAGAAAACCAGAAACAGAGAGCATTTGCTTCCAAATAATATAATTATAAGTAAGGGTATTTGTTTTCATGTGTGTTCATGTAAACATGTACAGTGCTGTGCAATAAAATCTGGAACAAACATAATTAAGTTGTATAATTAAGGTTTCATACTCATATGGAATGTCAATTGACTTAATAACAATCTGAATATGCTGAATGTCACGGCAGATCCCTTTAAACAGATAAAAACGTAGGATTTATGCTTATAAGAGTTGTCCCATTTTTTTTTCACACATCTGTACATACGGATATGACTTTCAATAGATATTAACTGGTTAACTGTTAGATATTCAGGATAAAATTTCACTTAAGGTTGTGCATCCCTTGTTGTATCCTTGCAATTTTATTAAAAATATTAAACGCTTGCTGGCTTTATTTAATCGACGTCGACATTTACGATGACAAGTACTGGATACTTTTCACGAGTGTCAATCATTGAAATTTTAGCGTGACAACAATCGGATTAAAGGTGCCAATAGTTAGATTACAGTTACCCGATAATGAATATGTACAGGCTGGCCCACTATGTTCGGTAAGTGGCTGTATCTCTAAAATTATTTATCCTAAAAAAAGTTGTTAAGTGAAATTGCTGAAAATTATTTTCAACTTTGCTATCATCAGTTGTTAGCACGTTTAATACTAAATAATTTTCTTTAGTGACATTTATGCATATCTGTCATAATAAGAGAGATGGAAGATCATCTATTTATCAATGTTTGAAGTTTATTAGTATTTCCGTTCCTAGTCAACCTGTCCGAATAATGCGGGATTCGTTTCAAAGAGAATTATTAGCTGTTTTCTTTTGCTCCGTAAGATTAATCCTACTAACTTAGCCGGATTACAAATAAGGATTAAAAATAGCAATGTAAAAGAACATGAAAAAGTTAGCGACGGATAAAGTGTATGCAGAGCCATCTATAACACGTTCAAACTATGAACATAACTTGGAATTGAACATAATCTCTGTGACATAACCAAACATAAGTTATGCAATATAAACTTCAAAAATTCATTCTCAAAGGTTATGTTTATTAGTTATATGTCAAACGCCATATTTCCCCCACTTAAAAACATGAGATTAAGCGGATTGAATCCAAAATATTTTGTGTTTCAGAGGGGAAAGGGGAAAAGTTATCACGATTAGTTTTTTTTTTTGGTGCGGAGACGCAAATAGTTATTTACGAACCAAGTGCGTGAAATCATATTTCGCGAATGAGTGACCAGTTTAAAGCACGAGCGTTTCACGACACGAAGTACAATACTTTTTGTACGAGAACTATAATAATAATACATACAAATTGTTAAATACGTTAGCGTTTATGACCATATTATTAAGGTTAGGGATTTATAATTTCAAAATGTCACTAAATTAATCAAGTTCCAAGAAGTACCAACTTTACTTTTACGCACTCGTGTTTAAAGTGACTTTTTACGCACGCAAATCGAATCATGAAATGACAGGTTTTTATAAGCGAGTACAAAAAGAACATATTAGGATCAAAAATACTAAAATTAATCTTCCGTGAGCAAAAGAAAACGCCTATTAGGACTTTGAAGCGCCAGTTTGAAACAGATACACTAGAGATCACTTGTATCGAGTAACGTCATTTCTTCAACTGAATTAATACAAGAAGGATGATAAAGTTCGACTATTCTTTCCTCAAAATGTGGTTCTAAAATAGAACGATTTTTTATCAACGGTACGAATGTCTGTATCTCCTCAAAAATTGTCCGCCATCATTATTCACAAATCGCTCGAAGTGTTCATGGCTAGAAATTGTGTTATAGTTTGTGGTTGAGGTTGTGTCGATGCTTAAGCACGCGATTTTGACGTAACCAATCTCAAGCACGAAATATAAATGTGACTCTTAACCGTCCCCACAAATAAAAGTAGACAAGTCAAGTCGGGTGACCCTATCATGCAGATAAAGAGGCTTTTCCTTCTTAGTCATCTGATATATTTCATCTAAGTGTTACCAAATACTAATTGAAAAATGTGATGGGTAGCCGTCAAGCTGAACGAACATATTTTGCCCGATTTAAAGGAGCATATCTTCCAATGAAACTGGTAACTCCAAAATCAGATTACCGGTGAGTAGTTGGTAAACGAAACAGGGTTCAATGATTGTATCTCCTAATCTGTTGCAACAAACATTGGCATCCCAGAGTCTCTCATGTTGCACTCAAGTTATGGAAATTTACTATATCGTTGCTGTGGAAACTTTCTCTTTTAGCCAAAGAACTTGCGTTAAGACTTGATTGTCATATTGATGGTCTCATCATTCGTAAAACGCATTTTAAATGGAAATATTATCATTAGAAACATGCGATGTTTTGAAAACCATTACTTCTATTAATAAAGTTAAAAAGATTGAAATTTGGACCTTTAAAGTTACTCGAGTTGTAATCTAAATATTAATTTTCATTACATTCAATACAATATGTAAATTTTTAATTCTATCCATTTATATTTCGATAGTGTTCACACATCTTACAAATAAATGGAGTGTTGGATTTATTATATTAAAAGTTACTCAGCGTATGAAATTTTGAATTACAATGTACTGGTTTTTTTTTTACATAACTGTCAATCCAAACTGATTAATATGCTGCCAACGTCTTTCTCTGTATTTCCGCCAGTTTTTCGTGAATTCCTAGAAACGAATTACATAATAATAATTCAAGATCTATTCGACATACGCAATAAATAGCATAATGTGTTGATGTAAGAATAATACTTAAACTTATTTTTATTTCGCCAAACGTTTAAACAACACCACTTAAGTTATTTTGATGTCCGGGTTATTCATTTAATTATTAATTTAATATTTTTTAAATATACTTATTAAACATATATATGAAAGGAAAGCATATGTTCCTTATTACACTTATCACATATCGCATTTGTAGCGAATGTTCCACACATATTATCTATATTCTATATTATACATATATATGTATATAAGCCCCTAGAAATAGATACATTATAAATAAGATACGAATTTATTATAACCATAAAATTCTATATAAACGCGTTTGCCACTGTTTCTATGTTCTGACCGTATCTATTACTATGTGCCCGTAATAATTCAATATCTTAGTTATTTCAAACAGTTTCACAATGCAGTTGAATTTATTGTTACATATGTTTTCGACAAGATCATTTTTCGTTCGGTATCTGCTAGTCCTAACTCTATCTAATGCATACTGTTGAATCCGTAGGTGGTAGTGTACGTGAAGTAAAAGCTACACCGGCTAACGAAATACAATATTCAAAGTGGCTACTAGATTAGAACTGGTTTATTGATGGAAAAAATTCATCCATATAGTAGTAAAATATGAAACCGACACGGTATTGCTATTATTTATTCGGTACAATTGTGTTAGTGCCGTGCTGGTATTGCTTTCCGAAGTAAAGGGAGACTTTTCTTCATTGACAATGAGTGAGCGAAGTTTGTGTCAACTTCGGTGAATGGCAGCTTTGATATTGCTTTATATACTTTTTCTCTTGTAATTGCTGAGCAGCTCCTCAACTAACAAGATTCATTTTATATCTCAAAACATACAAATTAATTTTGCACCCTTGCCTTGCAATAAATTACATAATAAATCGATGATATATATTCTATAATTAGTATTACGATCATGATCGTATAAATTACGCAGATCAAACCTTACACAAACAACAATCTGTGTATGCAATTTAGTTACTCAGCGTAAAATTTTTAATTACACCAAAAATGAAAGAAGAAATTTTTCAAGCGTAGCACGAATAGAACACATTCAAGTTCAAACTGGAGATTTCTCATTTAAGAAATGCCTTGGAAACGTTTAAGCTTATAATACGTCAAATACGAAAATCGTGACCGCCAGAAGCTATGTAAGTGTATCTTCGTTATAATACGAGAATTAAGAATATGTAAGTACTTCGAATGCAATATCAAAATAAAAATAAGTCAAAATAGTAGGAGCAAAAAAAGATTACAGAATATAAAAGCGTAGAAATCCGGGTCTTCGTGTTATTGGATTATGACTTTTATTTGTTGTTATTTTATTTGCGGAATAAGCATATTAATTAATGTAAAAAAAAACCGATGTATTTTTAGTAAATTATCGTAGAAACAAATATGTATCTGTTTTGCATCAGAGGATAAATTTCTATTTTTATCAATGTGGTTAATTCCATGATTTATTTAGTACAACACTACAGTATTTTACAGGAATTTTAAACTGAGCTGTGTGTCATAATATTGATCTACAAGTTGAGGATATCTTCTTTCTCACTTGCTTGTTAATGTTGAATGAACCCAACAAGAACATTTCTGAATGCTTAAAAGATGCAACAACGTAGAAAACAGATAGTGAGACAAAGTTTCAATTCTCTTTGGGAGGGTGGCTTCCTTTGGAAGATTACAAAAGGTGCTACAGCATTAGATCAATCCAGGACCCAAATAAAGTGCAATAAATTGTAGATAATTGATCCAGGACCCTACCATTCTAATTTTGTTTGAAGAAGATTCAATAAATTTCTAATATCTATGATAATTAACTGAGTCTACATTGGAACTACCATTCTCCATTTTGGGTATTTCTAGCAGGCTTGGAAGGACACCTCTGTCCCCCAAAGCTTCTACTCAAAATTTCTAATTTGATCTGTCAAACTAGGCTGAAGCTGATATTCTTACTTTTTTCTTAAGGAATTCTTTGTTTTATACATTTCTTGAAATGAAATTCAATAAATAAAGCTCGATTATTATGTATGCTGCTATAAAAACTTCATAAAATGTACACATTAGTTAGATATAGAAGTGTAATTTTATATGTAACCATATGGTAACATCTGTACTTCAGTTATAGAAAATTTCAATGAGATTCCTTCAATAAATTTTTATAGAAAAAAGGTAAAAACGGTAAATACAATTTTACCACCTGATTCCCAGATATCTGATGTATCAGATTATAGTGATTCTGATGAGGAAGACCTTCCGGAAACCCTAAGTAATAAAGTGGACGGTAAAAGGAAGAAGAAAGAAGCAAAAACAGTTGCTGCACCATTGGAATATTTTACAAAACTTTTTTCTTTTGGAATTATTCATCACATGGTTGATGAAACTAACTTATACAGCACCCTGGTAACTGGTACATGCATAAATACCACCACCAAAGAAATGACAGATTTCCTGAGTATATTCATAGTCATGGGCATTATTACTTTGCCCAATTATCGGGATTACTGGGCAGCCAGAACAAGAATTGAGCAAGTGAGTTCTATTATGTCTGTGACAAGATTCAGAGAATTGAGGCGAAAAAACCGTCCTCAGTTAGACATTCATTTTCTATAGATGGAACGATGACTCCGTGCAAGGGAACGAGAGCAGGGAATCTTGGACAGTATATCCAAAGTAAGCCCCATAAATGGGACTACAAAGTTTTTGTTCGTGCAGGAGTATCTGGCATAGTATACGATTTTCTGCCTTATCAAGGATCAAAAACTTTCGAGCTACTGAACAATACAAATATCCAGCTAACGAACGAAGAAGCAGCAATGGGTGTTGGTTCTGAAGTAGTTATAACTTTGTGCAAATTCATATTTCATAAAGATCATAGTGTATTTTACTTCGATAACTACTTTTCAAGTTTGAAACTTTTCAAGTATCTTCGCGATGACTTGAACATTGTGTAAGTCTTGGAACCGTGCGCAGTTGGAGGTTGTCCTTTGATGAGAGATAAGGATCTGCAAAAGCAAGGAAGAGGAAGTTACGACTATCAGAAATGTGATGAAATTATTATCGTAAAATGGTCAGATAACAAATGTGTTCCCATTGACAGCAGCATTAATGGAATAAATCCTACATCTGTTATTCAAAGATACTCTAAAACAGAAAAGAATAAGGTTGGAATACAATGTCCAAATATTATAAAACAATACAACAAGCACATGGTGGTGGTGTCGACAAAGCAAATGCGCTTGTTGGACTACACAAATCACCATCGAGAGCAAGACGTTGGTATTTTCCAATATTTTTTTATATGGTGGATACTTGCATTGTAAATGCATGGTTACTTTACAGACATGACTGTCAAGTTCACAAGCAAAAATCAATAGCCGAAATCGCCAACTCTTTGACTTCAGTGGGCAAAGTAAAGGGTGGGGGGATTTCAAAGGCCAAAAATGTTCGAGTTCCTGACAAGTATCCTGTGGTTCCAAGACAAAGTGATATAGTGAGAAAAGACACTGTTGCACATTTCCCCCTACACACCACAAAAGGGAGATGTCGGTTTTGTACCGAAGGCACTTTGCGCTTAAAATGTCAGAAATATGACTGCAGATTATGCATTACTGAAAATAAAAACTGTTTTCTGTTATTTCACACTGAATAATAAAAGGATTTTTCAATAAAATAGTTTTATTTTTTTACTTCATTACTTGTTCTATTTATGACTTAATGTGACCATGTGGTCACATTAAGAAATACCTATAATAGGTGATATACAAAAATTCAGATTTTTATTTTAAATTTTAGTGGGTGTGAGTCTTACAGGGAGGAACACTTTGTCCTTGATTTTACAAAAAAAGAACAGTGTGCAACAACGTGAAAGACTAAGTACTAAGCTCCTCCAAAGGATAGAAAGATCCGAAATTTTTTGGAATTTCATTTGACTCAATTGGCTACAAAGACATCGTTGGGAGGGTGGTAACCATTGACGATAGACTTATTTATAACTGATATTGCGCTTCTTATAAAAATGTTGCAAACGATTATAATTATTCTCAATAGTGTATGTTAAAGCAGATGGAGTAAAGTTACCTTGCGATATTTATTTGGTAATCCTCCCAATTTGCATATTAAATTTGCCGTTTGGTTTATTGCACTATTGACAAATTTAAAACAATATAGTAGTGACCGCTTTTCAGGTAAGATGACCCGCTGTGTATTGGTAGTGTTGTAACGTGTATGGTTATAAATAAAGGTATAAATTATAAAACCCTATTGGGAGGTCGGTGATCTACGTTGAAAATTTGCATGTTGCATAATTTTTGGCATTCACTTTGGAATCATTACTTTGACTTGACAATTAGTTTGTATTAGTCTTACAAATTATTTATTTACTAACAATGATGCTTAAAAAAGATCAAATCTGTAATGTATTGTTTAAAGCAACTAGATTTTAAAAACAAGCTTCGTCAATCTTTGGGAAGTTAACTAACAGAATCGATAATGTAACAAATTTGGGCTTAAGAGAGTCTGTAAGAATCTCTAAAGTCGTAGAATGCAATTTGCTTTATCCATAGCCCATCTGGTCGGATGAATGTGAAACAAAAGCCGATGCACATGGTAAAGCTCCGGTCAGTGATGCCACCACAAACACTGTTCTCAAAAAGTTGTCTGAAGACAGAATCCTGACTAGCTATAGAAACAGGTCCAAGTTTTTTTGATCCCCAAGAAAAATAAAAGTAGTGCAATACGTTTCTCTAAGAAATAAACAGCTCCTTCGTCAGAAAAAACATTTTTGTTAAGCAAGTCGTGGTCTTGTCTCTCTTCTGATTCTTGTTAGAGTATGCTGCTGATTTGGCTGGAGAGACCCTTGATCCTTCTTTTCAAGATCAAGTAACACTCTTGTTAAAGAACTAGCTTGCCTAGATTTAGATGGACACCGTTCACTGAAGTGAATCCTCTGCATATCCACCCACACTAACAAGATATGAACGGCACAATTTTTACTTCAAAAGTACATGTTGATTTTGACCCATGTTGTACACTTACATCTTATGTGTTTATTTCTTTGTCTCTAGCTAGTCTATTTGATGCTAAACTCCACCAGGCTAATGGTATACTTACTAGTACCATGGTACTTCCTTTCGAATTTGATTTCTTTATAGTTTCCCAAATTCCATAGAAATTGTGGAAATGTAACATTTATGTATTAAGTTGGTCTGCAATCGCAAGCGTAGTAGTAACTCATGGCCAACTGATGTCCCCTCTAATTACTGCAAGCTATTGAGGGATGTCATTACTAATTATAACGAGAAATGGTCCCGTGTAATGGAGAACAAGATGGTTTACAAGTTTAAAGTCCAACTTTAGTAAAGTGATCCAAGGTCATAGAGAGATGAGTTATTTTGAGACTATGTGGTGCATTATTTGATAATAGCTTGAATATAGATATCTTGAATGGAACTGAAAAAATGGAATTTGTGATGTGAAGTGAAAGTCCTTATTGTTTCAACCAAGAAGCAAGATTCATCATAGGAGATGGGAAAAAACCATCACCGATGCATCTCCTTTAGACAGACATAAGGCAACAATTGTGTAGAAGCGTCATCAAATTGTAGGAAAGTGTTGTTCCATTACTATATTGAAGTTATTACTCAGAAAAAGAATGATTTAAATGCATTTTGAACTTCTGCCAGATCCTGCCAAAATGTTCTTAAGTGGACAAAAATGTTAATCCAATGAAGGAGTCATCCAGGCGAAGAAAGGGATTCAAAAAATCCAGTCGCATAGTTAGCATTTATCAAGTCTTCAAGGCATTTTAGAAAATATCATCGAGTGATTTTCCGGTAACCAGAAGCTGTACCTGTTGCTCAAAAGCAAACTATGTAAACATATCTTTCAATGAAGGAACGTTTTGGACAAGCTTGTGCGTCCACTTTATCGAGTGAGCATTCAAATGATATTGTTGAAAGCGTCGCTTCATCATTATTTTTAATAAATAGTTCGATCAAAATAATGGCTTTCTGCCAAATATATTAAAAAGTATTACTGGCTTTCAATATTAATCAAACAATTTGATTTACTCTTGCGTATATTTCAACAAAATGCGTGTATTAGATACAGTATTTAGTAAAATAAAATATTTATGTTACATTTGTTTTGCCAAGTTTGAAATGAAAAATAGGCGTGCCAAAAAAATAACTTAAAAACTTATTTAATAAAATGTTTCAAATTATGAGCGTAGTATATAAGATTATTAATTATTTCAAAATTCTACAATATCTCTATAGGAACTCCCTCACCCACAGATATGCACCCCGCGTGCGCACCCTTCTTTTGATTTTTCCCATTAAAAAATTAAATTAAAAAACAGAGGGGTGAAACATCCCTGACACAAACAAAAAAAAAACAGCACGAGAGGACTCACAGCGATACTCCACGGAGAGTAAAAGAATTATACGTGGAAAAAAGTACAAACTTTAATAACAATAATAATAAAAAAGAATAAATAAAAGAGAAACAACACATACACAGGCTGTGCTCAGGGGAAAAGACACTGAACGTAGCGAGTGTAACAAAAGCGGACTGCCTATTGTTCTTATTTTTGAATAATAGAACATGACATTATGATTAATATAGTTGGAAATTCAAATTTCTCGTAGCCTACGGGTGGTAGTTGGTTCGGCCGCCACCCGTGGCGCTGCGATAGCACGCGGGAAATTCAAACTTATAACTGGTGGAATTTAAGAGAATTTAAGGTTGCTTGCTGGTCGCCGCCGCACGAGTAAAATTTTTGTTTTCAGAGAAACAAAAGACAATGTAATATATATTTTTTGTTCTATTTTTATTTTTGTTTCCCGGCTTTCGGATCGGTATTAATATTAATATTAATGAAGCTACAGACATACTAATGTAAGTCGAGGTCTCTCTCTTCTCTACCAGGAGATATTTCCTACCTCTGTTGCGTTCTTCTCCGTTTCAATATGCTGAATAAGGAGGGGATATATTGGAGGATGTATAATACCTGTAATCGACTAACATACGCGGAATTATTAAAGTCATATTATTGTATTGTGTACAACGGTCTTATACTGAGCTCAGAACATTATGAATATGAAATTACTTGTTTTGTAATTTTTATAAATATCGGGACAACAATTGAATGTGAGCTTAGGAGGATGTGTGTGTAGATGTAAGTTTCTTCTTTATACCGTTTCTGTCTTTGCATGTATCCCCACCTATTTTATACTAGTTGGTTTATCTCTTTACATCTTGCTGGTTTCTTAATGTGATGTTTTTTTTTCTTTGTAGTTTCTGCAATACATTCACATTCATGTGAGATGCGAGCATTACATGAAAATGTGTCATAAAGTAAAGCTGACATTATATGTATCAAGGTATGGTCTATTAGTCTAAAACTACATGCTTATATGGATTGTAAGAATACGTGTTATAAATTTACAGGTTTTTATCCATAAGGTAGATTTATTTTCTGAACTTTTTGAAAGCAGTTCTAGTAGTAAGACAGAATGTAATGTTGATTGAGTCAGCTGTGGCTCACTGCAGAATAAGTCGACTACAAAATATCTCCTTTTTGTAGACGGTTACACTTCTGACTGCAGTGACGAAAATTTCTTGGATTTTCTGCTGCAAAATGAGATTATTTATCTATTTCAGCCATTAGACAGATTGGCTTTTCAATTTTTGAAGTCGTATTAGAACTAAGAGTGTGCAACATGGATCAGTAATCATAATGGGTAATGGGTGACAGATTATCAATCTCCAGTTTGGATTATTATTGTCTGAGGCTTGAGAATGAGATGTATGTATAAAATGAGAATGGTAGCTCAGCTTTTAGAGCATGCAGAATAAATATAATGCTGCAAGTAATATCCCAAACAGAAACGAATGAGTTACTATCAACTATTTCAACACATAACTTTACTGAACTAGAACATCATGGTAAAAAAATGCAAGATAATCCGGCCACGTTAACATCGTTTGAAGACCTTGGTACAGATTCCTATTTTAGTTGGTGCTAGTAGACGACCAAATCCTAGAAAGCAACATGAAGTCATCTTGACTCTTGAAATAAAGAAAGCTCCAAAAACAAGAACGACAATGTAACAGCAAATTGAAACAAATTAGGAATGTATAAAGATTCAGACGCAGAAGGAAAAAAAGGCCAATCTAGCAGGACCCCAAATGATAACTGGTAGTAACAATATAAATAAAAAGAATCTAATCAAAGATTTAATTAATGCAACACCATGATGATGATGAGGCCTTATGCGTTATCAAATTGTCCACTAAATGTAAGAACAAGAAGAGAATCAAAATAACAATTTGCCCGATTGACAAGTGGGATCACTTTCAATTTGGTGTCCAATTCTGGTCTATTTTGGAAATAACAGGACCAGGAGCAAACTCGTGCAAGACAGTCAATGTTTCAGCACCATCCTCCTGAAACCACATGTCTTCAAGAGCAATATCTTCCAATTCAGGTACAAAAATTGCGTTATCATAGCACGATAACGTTCGTCATTCACAGTTGATGCATTACCTTCATCATCTTCAAAGAAATACGATCCAATTATTCCTTTACATTACAATGTACACTAAACAGTGACCCGTTTCCGATACATTGCTTTCTGATGAATCATTCGTACTTTTTCTGAGCTCCAAATGTGGCAGTTTTGCTCATTAACAAAGCCATCGAGATGAAAATCGGCCTCATCACCGAAAAGGATCTTGTCCGAAAAATCGGCATTCACTTCTCTTTACTCAAAGACCTAATTGGAGAAATCTCTTGGCTGTGCAGAGGCTGCTGGCAGAAGTTGTCGAGTCCATTGGAGTAGATGTGGAGGTGCAAATCTTTAGTGAGTATACGTTGAAGAGTGACTGTTGTAATCTCTAATTCTTGTACATGATAACGAATCGACGTCTCTGGACTTTCGGACAGACTCTTGCAACCTGCCGTGATGTTTTGTTCTGAATTACCTCTACGAGGTCCTGTCGTGTGTTTCACATCATTAACCGAACGAGTACTTTCGAATTTTTCCATTATTCTTTTCAGAATAGATGAATTAGGAATGTCGAGCAAATATTGGACACACATTACAAATGTAGTGATACAGTGATATAACAGTGGGATGAAACCAAAAGCATTTAACAAATGTTTTTTTTTTTTTTTTTTTAGTTTAGATACAGTGATATAACAGTGGGATGAAAGTTGTGGTATCTTACCGGTTTTGGGGTCGAGGAATCGATTTTTGATATTTATTTTTACATAAAACTCACGCTAGATGGCGCTGTCATACAAATTTTGCTATTTCTTTTAGATTTTTAAGGCTAAAAAATCAATTTTTGATGTTGGTTTCATTGTAAAACAATATATGTTATTCTATTTATCTTAATGATATTTTTGTCTTTTTGGATCCGCTAAATCATCATCACTATCACTGTCAATATCCATGTTTAAAGTACCAAAAGCTCCAGAAGCAGTAGATTGTGGATCTGTGTATGGTTCTTGTTCATCGCCAGTATCCTCTGCATCGCAGCATAAATCTCCTAACATAGAATCTAGTGTCTTTCCTCTATATCGACTTTCAAACCAATCCATATGGTGATGGAGAAAATGAATTTTTAAAGACATATTCACACCAAGTTCATCAAAGGCTTGCAAAAGACGTTTAACTCTTTGTGTACTATCTGCTTCTCGTTTTTTACCAAGAACATTCTCAATTACTAACTTCAAATGCATGTAAAAAAAAAACTAGCACTAAACTAAAAAAAAAGCCTTGAGGGTTTTGTTATGGAAAACGTCAACTTTCATTTGCTTTTGGTTTCATCCCATTCCGATTGTGGTTATTGCACTGTGATAATTCGAGTAAGAAGTGAAGAAAGGGATAAAAGAGGAATGGAAACGTTTGATTGGAGGGTGATTGGATTTTATTTGTAGGGGTTGGATGTTGCGTCACAGGTTTGATGTAGTCTGAAGCGTCAGACGGAGGTGGTGACCCGGTTCAGCTCAGAATTGGACATTATGGACATAAAAAGGTGCTCCTGTGATAAGTCTGTCTTATTCTGTAGAAAATCTAGTCGTTTTCTATGCGATTGCGCAGCGCTTGATCAAACCAAGGATATATATGAGTATCTTGAAGCTGAGGCTGAATCTGTTCCTCCGACAAAAAAATTGACAGACTATCATGCTTCAAATAGTTAGTTATACAAATGGTTCAAGTATGTGGCTGTGAAGCTATCGTTCCTGGCATTTAACAGTTAAATTTCAAACTATCTTGAGACTATTATTGTGTTATATTGAGCTCAAAATAACAGCTATTCCACACAAAATTAATCTAATTCATATAAATAGTATAACTAATCTATGCAGATATTAGAAACTAAACAAGATATAAAAAATACATTTCGAGTAGTATTTAATTCTAGAAGAGGAAGCTCTAATAAATCGATCGAACATCACATATTCATATTCATACATAACGATAATTTTTCTCGTGTATACGTGTGTGTGTATTATAGATATTCAACATCACACAACTTTAGTATATAATTATGTATCTATTTTAATTTTAACAGTTATTACCGGCTTACCTCACGGCTATTCAACGTTCAGAAATAAAGGCGGCTAGAGGAAAAACCAGATTTATTATATCAAGTACATGTGTGTGAGTGTAGCGTTTTTTAACGAAAATTAGATGAATTTCTAATCGTTAATTTTCGAAAGTCTCTTAAACAACATCTTACGGACTTACAATCAACGTATGCTGTGTATATATATATGTATGTGAAGTCCAAGGTGTTTCCTAGTTTACCGAAACTTTGCCGCTACCGAACAACTAATTTAAATCGACCAGGACAAAAAAAAGAGACATACCAGATTTCTCGTTCGAATCCGTCACTTTTTTACCTCCTTTTTGGTATATTTGGGATAATTTTGTATAAATTAAATCGTGGCTGCCGGCGATTTATGATCTAAGAAAATAATTGTGTGGTCACCGCTATTAAACTCAACTATACATACACGTGTTTATTATATATGCTATATTAAAAATTGATTTAGTTCTAATTTAGTATCGGAGGTAATAAAAAAAAACGAGCAAAATTTTCTGCCGAATACTTTACTTTTCTAGGTTATTTAGTTCGTTTTTTATAAAAGATCTAATTTAATACTTATGGTGTGGAGTAATTACAATAATAATATAAGCAAATTGACACAGATAATTAATACAATCAAAAGTTATAAAAGCAGCTGTTGCTGATGTGCATACGTACAACGCAAACCTATACTAGCTGTTATAAATACTTGACTTAATTAGAAGATACTCAAGAATCGTTAAAAGTAAAAAGGAACGAATAACTTTGGAAAGTAGTAGTATGAAATTATCTCTTCTGCGTTGAAGAGATTAATAAGAGTGCTAAAAGTTTTGTGATTTACATCACGCTAGATATATTTAAATTAAATTACAGTTTTGGCAGTTATTTTTATCTGCCAAGATATGTAAATCACTTCTACCAAATGTAGACTTGTAATTTGTATTTTCACTAACCAATTCCAACTTTACCTGCAACAAACTCATTTTAAACAAGATGGTGGTCAATTGGCTGCAATTGAAGGAAAAATAAAAAAAGATCTGGATTGACTCAACATAATTTATTTGAAGAAAACAAATTGGAAATCTCTTCAAAAGTGTGGGTGGTAAATGAAATGATGGAATTGAACAAAGTCATCCATCTAGAAAGAATAACCTTTTATGTGAACCTCATTTTTTCAGGGAATCCAAGTCGGACAACCCCAGATAAATCAAACACCTGTATATATGGGAAAAAGGAAAGTTTTGAAGTGTCGACTCCTTTCAGTAAATGCTTCATATTACTAAAATCCTTAAGAATAAAAATATTGCTCAAAGAAATGAAATCGTCCTTTTAGAAATGATAAACCAAACAACATTATTAAATCCTGAATTAGTAGCCATAGATTTGGACAAACAATAAACATCGGTATCACCAAACACCACAACTTAAATTAATTTAATCGAAACACGTGTCCCGAATAATTAATTAAAGTTGTCGTGTTTGGTGATACCGATGTTTATTGTTTATTACGAGCCCACAGTCTTTGAAATCACTCTCATAGATATGGAATTGAATGCGAACGCAGATGACCTCGTTTTAGTAATAAGGGCAAATAGTTACCACGATCAATAGTAACGATAACTGTAAACAATAACAGTAACAACTATAAACAAGTGCTTCATAAGACCGAAGCACTGGCTGGAGGAAAATAACGAGGAACTGGATTGAGGAGTTTCCTTCTTGGTATCTAGAGCATCAGTTTCTTATTCTTATTTTTGATAAGCAAGAGAGTTTGAATTCATCAGGATATGGATAAGTGATAATATTAAACTGACCAACCTACAGCAGGGTTTTCCAATTTATTTTTTGCATTGGAAACTTATAAATATTTATTAACAAACTTTTCCACCCTTAAAGTTTGGAAAATATTTTCAGCATAATTAATTACATTCAGAATTAACTAAATTCAGCCAAAAATGCTTTTTTTTGACGTTTTTTGGATGTAAATTCAAAGATAAAGACCTGAACTCTACCACAGCTTTATCTCCAAACTATCTTAATTCCGCGAGGTTAAAGATTTAACATTTTCTGAGACTGTATACCATTGTTTTGAACTTGATGAAATATATTTTTTCTCGTGGTTAAAGATTACCCCTATAAGAGCACAGTTAAAAAAAACAGATTATCTACTTCCTTAATTCAACTCATGACTTTAGGAACTGATCATTTTCGCAAAAAAACTTTTATTAGTTGTATTGTATCTTGCATTTTCAAATCTTTATAAAAATGACATTTAAGGTAACAAGTTTATTACGACTAGTGACATCGATATATTCGTCCAATTGAATCAATATTTTACTGGATTACCTCCAGTGCCATATGGACACATTTTCTTATATAATCTTGAACGGCTTCTATAGCTCCATCTGTAGAAAGGGTGGCAACCTCGACTCAAACAACTACGGTCCCATTAGACACATTCCCATCATTGAATAACATAACATAAAGGCACCAAATCTAGCGTAATGTGCCTTCTCTGAAATTCCTAAACTCTTCTTCTAATAGTGTAATCAAAAGCAAAGCTACTACAAGACTACAATGTTAAACAATATGAAATCACTGGCAGTCTTTTTAATAAAAAGTGACCAAACATCTAATAACACGTAATCTCGTAAAAACCGGTGAGTGTAACAATAGTTAAGAAGTGCTTAGGCAAAGCTGGTTTGCATGGACGGATAGCTTTACAAAAACCTTTACTACGCAAGCAGAATAAGGTAAAACGGTTAGCCTGGGCAAACGAACATAAAGATTTGATTTTGGAAGACTGGAAGAAAGTATTTTGGACTAACGAGTCTAAGTTTGAGTCATTCGGCTCCAAACGAATAACCTTTTTCGAAGATCGACAGGAGGCGGGCACTTGCATCGTGCATTTCAGTCATGGTAAAGTACGGAGGAGAATTGATGGCATATTAAATATAGAACGTTATCGATAAATTCGCAATCGCAAGCATGCCTTCAACTGATGCCGTGGATATTTAGAGGAAATACGACGAGAAGAAAGAATTATTGTTATTATGGTATATTATGACCTGGTCTCCTCAAAGCCCCGAGCTGAACCCCATAGAGCGTTGATGGGAGAAGCTAGACCGATAAGTAAAAATCTCTGCACCAACATCTTTAGAGCCACTTTGGCAAAAACTAGAAGACGCTATTAACAGTCAGACTGGTGGTCAATTAGTACTAGAATGGGCAATGTAAACATTATAAGTTGAAGATGTTTATTAATTTGTTCTTCGAATGATGTTGATATGTTTCAGATGCAATGCAGCCCGTCCGGTTTTAATATTAATTGGTACATCTTCTTTCGGCAACTCAGTTAAAAGAATCACTGTATGTTATGTTGACAAATCTATTACAAGGTTATCCATGTCTGTTGCTGATTGATGGACAGTTATTTATTTTAGTTAAAGTCTAAGTTTTGTATAATTGCGAATGTTATTTATTATATTATGTTGAATTTGTTGCAGTTAAAGTTAAGTTAAATATGAATCTATAATTCTACAAACAATTCTATTCGAAATAAGCATAATTAATTCGAGTTAGTAATTGTTTATTGCATTGCGATAATGAGACGCAATTATATGGTGTAATTATCCATAATGCTATTGCTTGCAGCAGTTATATTCGATTGGGAATCATATGTCAACATGTAGATATATGTAAATAATTAAACAAGACTTAAAGGAGTTGTTAACATGATTGTAAAATTAGTTTCCGAATATGTTAAACCTTTATGGTAATTATTTAATAGAAATGCCTTTGTTTTATTTGCAGCTAATTAATGTTGATTAATATGACGTAACACATATATCGATTGTCTTAAATATTTAATCCCACGTCACATACACTAGGTCGCTTACAAAGCTAGTTTGATTAAAATGCATATTTCGCAGTTTGATGAGATTGAGAGGTTATTATTGAAATTAATTTACATTTACTCCTTAATAAACAAATTACTTTATATTAATCCCGTTTTTCGTAAACTAATATTCAGAATTATATAATCGTTCCCAGTATAACCTTACTTTTAACTTTTAGGGTGAGTAAGATTTCCTCAATTCTTCACTGAATCTCTTGGTGCAGAAGTAGAACACTAAACACTTTAACCCACTAAACACCAAAAGTTTTAACTAAAAACACCGACGCGTTTCAACAGCAATGCTGTCATTATCAAGGCGATAATAAAACTAAATTAAAATAAAACTGACAAATAACAGCTAACCTAAAAATGTTATGCACGGTCAACCCACATTTTTCAATCCAACATTTTTCAATTCAACGGGAGTTTTTATGAACAGCTGGAAGGAAACGGCAACGGGTAACTCCTTGTCACCCA
Source organism: Holotrichia oblita (assembly GCA_023690525.1). Taxonomy (NCBI): domain Eukaryota; kingdom Metazoa; phylum Arthropoda; class Insecta; order Coleoptera; family Scarabaeidae; genus Holotrichia; species Holotrichia oblita. Next base: position 44,742,501 of record CM043023.1, read on the forward strand.
CGCTTTTGGCTAACCTCTTCATGGGCCGTTTTGAAAAGGACTTAGAATCTGAGGGCGAATACTTTCTAGGGTTTGATTGAGGTATGGGATGACATTTTCGCTATATTTGATACTAAAAAATGATATTAACGACTTTTTCAATAGATTAAATAATCGGTTCGAAACCATAAAGTGCATTTGTGAAAAGAAGAAAACGGTCAGTTATCCTTTCTAGATACTTTAGTAATTAGAAATAACAATAGATTTGAGTTTGACGTGTATAGAAAGGAAACCAGTACACTTCGCTACATTCCTTCAGATTCCCATCATTGTGTTCAACAAAATGGCAAGCCTGAATTTTTTGGTCCACAGACTTCTCACTTTTCCCTTGAACAAGGCGAGGTATGAGAATGAGCTTAAAATTATAAAAGATGCGGCCAAGTGTAATGGTTTCCAGCCTCAGCATATCTATAAGTTAATTAGGAAGTTTAATTATAACAAAACTGTGAAAGAATCTACGACTTTTCGAGAGGATGTTAAAGCTTCACCCGTTGTGACCCTCCCTGGCGCTCCCTTTATCACTAAAGGTTTGAGTAAAATCTTCAAGAGCTAGATCTCAGAATAGTTTACAGTTCTGGGACTTAGTTTACGAAGTCTCATCGGTAACCCTAAAGATAAAATACAACCTTTAGAAAAGTCAGGTATTTACGAAATCAATTGTAAAGATTGTAATCAAAAATATATTGGGCGAACCAGGAGAGCAGTCTCAACTAGATTCAAAGAGCATACGGCTAATCTTAGATTTAATAGAGTTGAGAAATCGAGCGTTGCCCAACACATTTTTGAAACAGATCACAACATCGATCATACGAATGTTAAATTAATTAGACAAATAAACAATTGTAAGTTTCTAAATGTTTCGAAGTTTAGAAATATATAAAAATAAGTCATGTGTGACTGGGACAACGGCCTTATCCGCATTCGTCATTGTTTTCGTTAATCGGAAATTAATGATGCGTATCGGATTGACCGTGCATAACCGTGCAAAAGCTATTACTACTATTAAGCAATATATTCCTAAAGCAGAAATCAAAGAAATCGATATTGAACGTGCGCATAGATTAGGGAAAAAAACAGAAGGACAAGCATAGTCCTATTATTCCAAAATTATAAACACAAAAATGCGATTCTTAAGAACGCTGGAGGCTTTGCCAACTCCGGAATATCCCGGTTTCGGAGAATTTTTCTGCTGCGATCCTAGAGGAGCGAAAAATTTATATATACTACTCATGTACAGGCACTGGAGAGAGTTCAGCGCAAGTTTCTAAAGTATATTTTTTTAGTCTCATGGTACCTTTCCAACTAGAGGTTATGATCACCAACTGCTCTTGTAAACATTCGATTTAAAATCTTTAAGTAGTAGAAGAATAATTGCTAGTTTGAAACAATGACATAATATATTACATAATAAAATTGATTGCCCAGCGCTCTTGGAACAGATAACGTTTAGGGTTCCCTATATTCCAACGAGGCGAGATATGACCCTCTGGTGCCCGACTTCCAGGACCAATGTACTAACCAAGTCACCTCTACATTATGTCTTATAACTTTAACTTGATCTCAGGACATTGACATCTGCTCTTGTACCGCGAGGGAGCTTAGGTCTGTGCTTTTTGAGCGTTTTGAGTGACTTCTCATTGATGCTACTTTCTCTGCTATACATAATTATTATTATGGTGGTGTTATTTTTAGTATGGTGCTGTTATTGTGATCGTACTTTGTCTGCACTACTTGATTGTTATTAGTTTATTTGCATTTATTGTTATATCCTGTAAGTGGAATTTTTGTATTCTGTTGGATATAAAATGGATATTATTATTATTATTATATTTAGGTTACCTACTATTTGTAGGTCTTATTTTTAATTTAGTTTAGACAATGTGGATTCTCTTGGTCTTTTCGGTAAAAAACTTGATTTACTATATACGTATCTTTTAGTTTTGTCTCATTTGCTAACTTGTTGTTCGATACGTGTTTTTTATGTTGATTTGTTTAGTTGCTCATTTTGCGATGGCGTTTTTTCGGTCCTCATTTCCTGACGTCCAACTTGGTCGTTAGTGTTTGTGTAAATTAGTAGATGCCTTTACACGTCCAATGCCCTGGAATGCTTGATTCAAAACAAGCATTCGAAACGGTAGTTGTTTACCACTTTCGATTGTGCACTTTGTTCAAGAAGAAAAAAAAAACTATGTTCGCGAATAAACAACAATCGCCTGCAACTTGCAGTCTTTGGATCGTTGGGAAGATCTTTTCAGTTTCTTTTAAGAGCTACGTTAAGGTGGCCAGTGATGTATTTCTTCGTAGCTTCTATTTTATATTTCCAATCATTATTCAATTCTCACTATACACACAAGCGACTGCACTATTTAAGGTCGTTATCTTTTACCAAGACCCAATTGTGATTATCTTCTGCAAAATCTTTTTAGCTGACCTTGTGGTGTTTCTAATACCATTGAGTATACAAGTGAAGACACTCAAGGAACCAAGCTCATTTGCAGAGAAACCTCCATGAATATGTATAGTCATGGACAGCCAAAATGATAGCTCCAAGTTACGATCTATCGCTATGCTAAGCATTCGTGTATACTCGGCTGTCACAGGCATCACGCCTCCCTTGCGTTTGTTTAAACATCTGTTTCCAAGCTGCCTGTATATCGGTTCATAAATCGCATAAGAAATAAATCAAACTTATTCAAACAAAAAACGAAATATAGTATGCTATTAACGCCTAGCATAACGACAACGAGTGAAAACAAATAGAATTAAAATTGACATATCAATTTCGTTTTGTATATTCTCTATTTTATGAAATCTATTTATTGTGAATATTTGTAACATTACTAGACCGTCTTCGTTTAAAAAAGTGAATACCTGCTAAAATATAGTTTCGATATGATATTTTTAACGTTCTGTTTTCCTTAAATTCTATTTCTAACAATAGAAAGAATTAGTAATCCAGTATATTGTTTTACTTATATTAAAGAACAATAAAACTATAGAGATTAACCACATAAAGATGCTGTTATTAGAAATGCAATGAAACGAGTAAAATAAAATAAATAGAATAGCCCAAAAATAAATTAAATAAATTTCAGTAATATAATAAACATAATGGTAGATTGTAAACCGTCATCTGAAAATATTTTGAAATGAATGTCAATTCCGGTTAAAGAGGAATAAGTTGTGAGCGATGCAAAAAGCCTTCATATTTAAAATGGGTAGATAATATACAGGCTGTCCCAAGCAGATCAACAAAGGTTTAGATGATGTTACTTGATAATTTCATGAAGATCGAGATCAGCAACCCGTGCTCCATCTCTTCTCGTTTGTATTAAAAATCCATTAACAACCGAAAGCATAATGTACTGATCATAGGCTACAAAACTCAAAGTCGAAGTATGATGTGAAAGATGCATGAAAGTGGCTATTTATTTGAAATTGTGTGAAGGTTATCAATGATATAAAGAACTTTGAAAAATTTGGAAATGTGGAAATGTGGAAATATTGAACAACAAGTTCTCTAGTATCTGATTCATTGCAAACATTTGTAGTCTATCTGGTATTATTGTGTTAGTCAATATAAGACTTTCTGTTTGTGTTTCTTCTCCGTATCGATAAAATTTAATGGTACCGGTTATAAAATGATCAAAGTTGTCGTCCTTGTGAGACAAAATTTATGTTTATAACCCAAGCCATTTCCGTCCGGAAGTTGCACAATTTGCGAACTGCGTTTTTCTCGGCGTCTTTATTACGTTTAATAACGTTCTTTTCTGCCCGCGCGTATTCCGAAAATAAACATCTCTTGCGAAACGACAGGCCGTTAGCAGCAACACATCTGCGTCTTATGTTCTACTTCTAACCGTATGATTTACTCCGCATCTTCGCGAGATAATATTTTGTTATTGTTGTTTTTCTATGTTGTGTTATATGAAGTGGAGAAGAAAACTCTGAAAACACTTTATTAATTTGTTTTAAATCCATTCAATTATTTTCCTAAATTTACGTAAAATGGGTGGTTAAAAATTTCATATTTACTACGTCATTGAGGATGTTTTTCTGAATAATGTAAAACTGAGTTTTATGACTAAAAAGTCAATTGATTTATACTTTAAACTAACATTTTACGCGTTTTATCATGTTGTGAGGTAAACATCACTAGTTTTTAGAATTGGATGCGTTCGTAGCGAGAACTCCAATTTTATTCGTTGAATTTGTCTAAACGTCACCATGATATATTTCTCGAGTTTTTTTTATATAAGGGACCGTCTAGGTTTTAGACGCAATAATCGATGCGCCATAACCTACACTTTGTGGCTGTCATAACAAATCCATAAATCAAGTTTTTCTGTTCAAAAAGTCAATAAAATTTTTCCACATAAACGTTACAAATGAATTACGACCCACCCTAGAATTAAGCTATTCTATTTTTACTTACATAACGTCGACGTTAAGTAGAACTTTTAAAGCTCCTTAAGATCGTGCGCAACGCGTCGGTTTTATTAATTTCCCACCCATTTCATTACAGTACCTCGAATCGTTTCGAAACTAAATAAATCAATCAGGCGTGTTACGACTAATACGTGCGTTAAACTAGCGTACGCAACGGTTCCTCTTCTAAAAAAAAGAAGCGGAAAGGAAAAAAAGGTGACGTTTATGCAGTAATAAAAAGAAGCGTGCCCGTTTTTATTACCTACTAGTTGGTGCGTCGTCTTATTTGTGAGATCGAGAGAGTGGGTCGAAACCGGAGACTTTAGTGTTGTGGGAGAAACTTAAGGTCCGAGATAGGGGTAGCATTGCGAACTGGAATTAAAATTACAAAAAAATCTTATGTTGACTGATAAATCCTACCGCCACATCTGTTTAGATTACAAAATATATAACAGGAAGCCTTTCAGATAAAATGAAAGATAAATTACAAATAAAATACACCTTGGAAATTCACCAAGTTCTATGCGGAACGATGCCAAAAGTAATCTCTACCATACGTTCAGGCTATTTTTACAATAAATTTCCCGATTAGGTAAAATATTTGCAGAAAAATCATGCATAAAATTGCATAAGCAATGAAAGTCAGAGTAGGTTAGACGTATAGCTAGTTTTATTTAAGAGGAGAACTATCAACTGACGTAGTTTCGCTCCTTTCATTCATACTCGTTTTTTCTTGATTTGAGGCATTATTTCTAAAACTAGTTTGTACTTTATGGCATTGTTACATATTTCTTATTGTTACTGCATCATATGCAGGATGACCGTACTATTGATAGATTTGTTCTCATTTAGTTAGTTTAGCTATTGTTGGAGGTTATATATAACAGCTAAGAAGTAGATCTTGTAGACCTTGAGCTATATATTCTCTTCTTTCAAGGCTTACTCTGTGCATGTACTACCTTTACTTTTGGTTTGTCTCAAACTATATCTTTTACAACTTAGTGCTCTTCATTCTTGGAAAATGCTCCAACCATTGTAGTCTCGTCCCACTCATAAACTACCATTCAGCTTTCCTTCCGAAGAGTTCGTAGTTCTATGGTCATGCTTCATTCCCAACCACGAACTCCATTCTTCTTCTGGTAAATCCTTCGTTTATTGTTAATTTCTTTCATAATATTTTCTATTTTAGAATTTCGTGTAGTCCTTTCTACGTTTGCAAACTCTAATTCCATTCCCTTATTAATAGCTCTAAGTATGCATTTACTTCTTTAACTTTGAATTTGCTATCAATGCTAAATTTTGTTGTCTGTTATTTCCTATTCTTAAATCTCACGAATTCGTTCATCCAAGTTCAATTGCAACACCATCGTTTCGCTCGTTTTCATTAGTCCTTTCCAGTTTTTATTTACTTCTTGCTTGCAGCACTATATCGTTGATATGCGTAAGGCTTTCATAGCTTTTATTAAATGGTATTTCTGTCGTGTTGACTTGACATGTCCTATTATTTATATTGTCTCCAAGCTGACCAGGGTTATTGACAACGGGTCCCTTTGGGAAAATCTTTTATATATTTACCAAAATTACCGCGGCGTTTGTATTTCGTAGTAATAAGCTTGTCTATACACTTTTTTTCTTCAACCTGTGTTTGCGTAGAATTGCTAAAAAGTAAGGTTTCAGTTTTCCAAATCTTTTGTGTTAATTCTATTAATTGTGTTTGTTTGAAAGCTCCTATATACTTTAGGTTTCTATAACTATTTTATTTCCCTCTAGGCTTTTGTGTTTTTTTTTTCAATAAAACTTTTTGGACTCTGTGGTTACAGTACCTGTATTTGTAATTGTTTGTTCCATCTTCTAATGGATGCTCTTTTATCCTTTTTTTCAAGTTCTGTTAGAAGTATTTTTTCATCTTTTGGTATAATATCTTCATCCTAATCAGCGTGTCTTCCTTACTTTCGATATAGTGGCATTCTTCTAGTATTGTGCTCTACCTCCTGTATATAATTTCATATTTATTTTGACAAAAAAGTGATTCCAATGGATTTGGGCTTTGGGATTCTTAGTGGTAGAACACGGTAGCTATATCATGAGCAGCAAAAAATATTTAGTAGAGGGCCAGCAAGTACTTGTGGTGGTGCTAAATAAACGGAAGATTTTCCTGAGCTTTAAGGGTTGTTTCGTAGAAATATATCTTAAGATATGGTGTTAATAGATGAAACGATTTGAAATGTCAGGCTGTCTAATATCAAGAAAAACTAGAGTACCTTATTGTTTACTATCCATGCATTATTTATGATTTGTATTATTTGATGAACTTTTTGCATGTGGAATGCTTTTATTGAAACTAAACTGAAGTGGTATCTACTTGTCTGGTGGTGTGGCAGATCTATATTTAATCTGTAAAAGTAGTAGAGCAATACATATTTCGAGAAAGTTTGATGTTAGTTACAGTACACTTATGAGCCAAAATGTTTGCTGATACGTTCGCTAGTGTAGACAGTTTGACTTCTAATCAATAATTTTATTGTATTATGTTTAGGTACTTCGGTTATACAGATTGCTATGAATTATGTTCAACAGTATATTTGATAAAGCAAGACACCATCATTACCTTCAATAAAATTAAACGCCAGTTCTTCAGAAAACTGTTGACGGGTTACCACTCCTCAGAACAAATTTTGTGTTGTATTTTTATAATCGGGTTAGACATAAAACGGAAATCCACACCCAGACCAATATACAAAATTTAGTTATGGTCAGGATAAATGATTATTAATAAATACAGTTAATATATGTAGTTTTGATGGGCAATTTGGTCTGTATTGTAATGTAATCCCGTGTTTTTTTTCTCAGAATCTTCGATTGATTTAAATTTTGCTCGTATGGTTTACGTAAAAGAAATGCCAGAGGAAACTGGCAGCTTAAACTTTCATCTGTGAAATAATAAGAGTCACTGGATTTTAAACATTTCTGCTTGCAATAGGTTACACGGATTTCATTCTTTAGAAATGTGTGAGTTTAATTTGTTTCAAAACTCCTTTCAGCTTGTTACTGTGTGACACAAGTAAGCTTATTTAAAAAAATAATGCATGACCATACACAATTACACATCATAGGGAAGAAAACATTTTCTTTAATTTGGCACGACGAAATTAAGAAAAAAATCAACATACACCAACGTAACAAGTTAGTAAGTAAGCAAGTAAAGTTCTTGTTCAGTAGTTTATAAGTTCATTCGAAGGGAGAGCTGTCCTTCACTACATATATGTTATCATAGTTCCAATGGCATCTGGGATACCATTATTCCACTTAACATAAACTTACGTCGGAGTAGTTTGTTTTGTGACGTAAAGCAATTTTGCATACAACAATACAATTTTAAGCCATTTACTATAAATAGCTTTAGTATTTGTAATAATATTATGTAAATATCTTGCCTGCACAATAATAGAAATTGCTAAAAACAAAAGTAATTAAAGTACAGTTAAGATTAGTGTTGTTGCATTACATCCTGTAGTATTGTATTGCATTAAAATGACTTGGTATGTAATTTTAATTTCACGACAAATTGATTAATAGTAGACAACGACTCTTACAAACGAACAATATAGTAAAATGCACATATTAATGTAATTAATTGAGAGCAAATTAGGATCGTTCAACGTTGTCTTCGAATAAGCACTTTATTATTCATTAGTAGGATTCTCGAATTAATAATTATAGTATTAACAATTTGTTCGATGCTATGTAGTCTTTAATAGTCATATATTTCCAGAAAGTCGTAAATAACAACCAACTGTAATTTACACGTGTAATAGTATATTTTCACGTCACGGTTTTCTATTCAAAATTACCTGGAATGTATTAACATATCTTCGCCCTGTATTCACTAGTCTACAGCCAGGATTTGGATTTTATTAGTTCCGGTATAGAAATCCGTGTTGGCAATTACGTAATTACACAATTTTAAATCCGCTCATACTCGCACCCCTTATTACCATCGAGATTCGCGAATGGCAAACACAACGTAGTTACCTTTGTTCTGCCAAGAGTAGTATCCGTTGAAAATTTACATAATGGAGATATAAGAATTAAACTGCATTACTTTTGTTTCCTTAAATTTTACATAATTAGGGCGCGCGACTCAAAAACCTTCCTCTACTTATTGTCCCGATACGTGTTCCTACTTAAATAAATACCCTCTACGTGCCTCAAATGCTGAAAATTACAGCTGTAATATTGATCCAATTTGCACTCTTGTGCACTTTACTTGCTCGCCCGTATTTCTCATTCTAAATTTCTTGTGAACATGCGATGTCGTTTAAGTTTAGCTGTGCTCATAGCGTACCGAAAATGTCCATTATGCAAATCTGGTATCGCTATGTGTAGCAGGATATGTTATTTTAATGCAATACTTAAGCGAAGCCAATTAACACAATAAATATCAAAGTAAGAGTAAAATTAAGGTTGTTACAATTATCGACGTGATATACGTATAATGATAAAATTATTGTTATTTACACTCTAATGTAAAACTAAGAAAGAGATCATGTACTTGGAATAAGTTTAACAAAGTCTACTTTTATTTTAATTTATTTATGTTTATAAGCTGGACACCATCCATTCAGGAAGTCGCTGTTTACTATTATTTTACTACACAATGCCATAAAATGTAGTTTAAATTCGAGTTTGTATATTTAACTAAACAGAAAAGACTTCTAAAGAGCAGTAATATTAACATTGTTGAAATAAGGGGAAACTCTAGGTGCAGTAAATTTTCATTTTCTACATGATATTGCCCATACGAGACATTTTGTACTCCTATTTCATGATAATAAATGGTGCCAACATTACGGATTCAATTTTATATATGAATTTACGAATCAATACTGAATTATACGACAGGAAAAGTCGATTAAATCATATTCCACCATGGAATCTGGAAACTGTTATTGGTCACGTTATTAATTTTAAAATAAATATTGTTTTAACGTACACGAGGCCAGGCCTCCGAAGAAATATAAATTATTTACGAATATAGGGCATATGGAGTTATTTTATTAAAGATGAAATAGTCGATATATTGCAACATCACAGCCGTATATTGAAGTTTATGTATTTTCTTCGTGCACGCCGCAATGAACCGCATCTTGCGAAACATACATTCTAAAGGATTCTATACAAACTATTTTGAAATACAGTATGAAAGCTGCAGCACACGTATTGAGTTCCCGTGAAACTAGTAGCTACTAGAAGCAGTTATTAGAGAACTGAACAGTATTGAGTGTATTGTTGTGATACACTTTTAATTTAATCGGATTAAAATACATAAAAGCTTTTTTGGATGAGAATTTAAAACAATACTTTCAAAACTAATATGTCGCGAATTTGATGGTATAAGGCGTTTCTGAAGAACCATCCTGACTTATGAGAGAGAGTACCAGAAAGGTATCGGTAACGATTGCGAGTTTAAAAGTCAGCAAAGCGGCAATCCGAAAATAGTTCTTGCAAATTGAAGTATATCTTAAGGCAGAGAATATTTTGATATTCCTGAACAGCCTGAGAGAGCTTCTAACTTTGATGAGCATTGCTTTTGTTGTGCCTATAGAATAAAGGTGCTAGAAACATATACAAGGTGTCTGTAACAGGTTTTTACACACGTCTACCAAGTATTCCTCAGACCAAAATAAGCCGATTTAAGTAAACTTATCGTAGTCCAAAGTCGCTTAGTTTGGGTGCTATGCGGCCTTAAAATTAAAAGTTTGAAATCGTTTTTTTACTATAAATTCAGGACAGCTTACGCAATTTTAATAAGATTTGGCATGGTCATATTGGACGAATGTTTTTAGAAAATGTCAAGAAAATACTAATACCGGAAGTGAATGAAACACGCATGGCCATAATGAAAATTAACATAATTTTCTTTGCTGTCTGACACGAAATAATGTTTATTCGATAGAGTATTAAAAAACGATTAAATTATGTCTCTTGTAAAATGTTCCTATTTTTATTTGTTTTCGAGAAAAACGAAAACAAGAGCTTACGGTCGTGCATTCGAAAAAAGCATAAATCCAGTTAGTGATTTCTATCATAAACAAATGAATTTTGCATGGCTAAATCTACCCTTGGGTAGCCCGGGTAACTTATTTACTACAAAAACGACACTTTTTATAAGAATTGATTACTCTAATAGTATTCGCGAAATTTGTATTTTAATAATTTACATTAGGTTATTTTACAGAAAAATATTTAAAAAATTAAATAACTGAAACACGAACACAAATAATAAATATGTCACAAAGACTGTTGAAAGTGTTCTTCATTTACACGCATACAAAGATTTATACGACGAAGGAAATTAAACTGTACTCTTGGCAAAATTTTGTCATCACCTCTAAAGTCATTTATTTCATGTTGTATACGTTGCCATCGTTGTGCTTCATGAGCCACAGGTGTCTTGTAAACCATGGAATTAAGATGTCCCCATAAAAAAATCAGCTGGAGTTAAGCCTGGAGAACGTGGTGGCCAATTTACAGGAGCGTCATTACTTCTACCTATCCGTTTGTTTGGATATACTTGATTTAGGTAGTTTCGAACATCTACTGAAAAATGTGGCGTAGCTCTATCGTGCATGTACCACATATCTCTCTGAAGTTGTAGAGGTAAATCGTCTAACAAATCTGGCAGTGTATTTTGTAAAACCAATTATTCCGATCCACACATTAAGTTTAAATTCGTGTTGAAAATAATAATAATAATAATAATAATAATAATAATAATACGCCTTTATTGTAGTTTACCAATATACAGAGAGCATAAAAAATCACACTACTATACCATATTATAAGGGAACTAGAACTACAAATAGTGCGGATTCAGACGATCCCGAAGGGAGTGTCTGATCTTCCATCCGAACTACAAAAAATAAACAAACAAATCACAAAAATTTTAGAGAAAATTGATTAATTAAAAGCACGAATAACAAACACCAAGTACATATACAGAAGCAAGTAACAGCAAAGCTCTATATTATGCAATACTGCGTGCCAGCCCATCCGAAAGCATAGATCTCAAGCATGCCTAAACTGCGATACGCTTAGATCGACATTTCTCATTCTATCGGGAAGACAGTTCCAAAAGGTTGCCATGCCATAGGAGTAACTTTTCTGAAAACCAGCAGTGGTATGTGGAGGTACAGTTAGAAGATTCTTGTGCCTCAAATTTAAATTATGCACGTCGGTATGATATCGAATTTTGTTGTAAAGATAAGGAGGAGATTTGAACTTTAAGATCTTAAAGTACATCACACCTGCATGCAGCCGCCTGCGATTTGACATGTTCAGCCAACGGGCATCATTGAGCCTTTATGATATTCTGTCATGCCTACGCCCCCCATAAATCAGCCTAAGACAAGCGTTCTGAACAACCTGTATTCGTCTCGATGTTTCATAATCCAGGCAACGATCATAAACCACATCAGCAAAATCGAATAGCGACAAAACTAGGTTATTGCACAAGAGTCTACGAAGTTCTATTGAAAGCATCGATCTAATACCGTAAATAGTCCTCAGTAGCCCGTAAGCAGTTCGAATTTTATTGTTAACGTGAGTCCTGAACTTCATATCAACATCAAATATCAGCCCGAGATTGCGTGCACTATGTTTGATATCCAGAGCACTCCCCCAACACAAAACAAACAAGAACCAGTCACATCCTGAGTTCTCTTACCACTACCAAAAATAAGTGCCACTGACTTACTTGGATTCAATATAAGACAGTG
>CM043023.1:44755245-44780475 GCA_023690525.1 Holotrichia oblita
GCTCTCTTGAATTTGCTTAGCGCAGTTGTACTACGACTGTACACAATCTCCAAAGTAGTTATCTTTGTGATGACCCACAACCTAGGAAAAGGGTTTATAGCCTCATGCCGATAAACCTGCTTTCGAACCTATCAAAGGCTATCCATAAGCGTAATAAGGAAACTGTATTCTGATAGAGCAGTTCTGCTGCTATCAACTAAACTATAAGCCCTTCAAGTAACTGAGGCAGTTCTGAAACGTTTAGATCTACTATATGAAATGGATAGGAGGGCTTGTATTAATCCAGCTTTGATTACCATCGTGCATCTTCCATTAAAGGGTCTTCAGGACAAGAGTGGAGTGAAATATTTCGGATACAACAACACCAACCATCAGCTTGGACGCTCTCTAGGTGTTGCTTTTAATTTCAAATATCTTCAATACATTCATAAATGACATGCCTTGAATTGAAGCTACGAGCATTGCTATATAAATAGATGACACCATTATTTTTTCCACTTGTTGCAGTGAAGAAATCTTAGCTGTTATCTTGGAAATTTATTCTATATCACTAAGATCCATTATGACCTGTGGACCTGCGGTCTGATCAAATTACTACGAAGATTGGCTAAAGTTCATGGTACGTCAGAAATAAGAACAATAGGAATAAATAATAAATTGACCAGTACGATGAAGGAGCTCAAAGAAGCCGCAGTTTGAACGAGGATAGGTCGCGAATGACTAAAATTACGATCAGTTCGACCTTGGTTAGGGAAGAAGTTCCAGATACAGACGTAATAGGTGTTATTTCTTCTGTTCAAAGCAATAATGCTAAGAGAATGTTTTATCCAAGTCTATTTTGGTACGTAATGTAGTGGTTGTGGACTTTCAGTATTCGAATGTCGAAGATTGTTATGAAGTCAACCATATGTGCAACTTGAACGAAACTCCAATCAGTCTCAAGGATTGTGGTGGATGTTAATACTACGAAAACGCCTTCCAGTCCAGTAAAGGTTTCACAATATTTAGTACAAAAGAGAGTGTGGTACTAATCCATTACCAAATACATATATTAAAACTTAATGTATCCGACGTAGAAAATGAATTAATTTCTAAAGTTTTTGAATCAAATCTGTAAATTTTCTTGAAATTATCTGAAAATCTAGAAATAGAAAAATAGATTTAAATACACAGACGCATATGCTTCTCCCTAAAACAATTTCATTTCTTTTTTTCTTTCCAACATACCAGCAAACTCTAAAGTCAATGCAGATACCAGAGCTATCAGTCAATATTTATTACCCACAATGCATTGCATGTGTATTCTTTCAAAGCCCGATTGGCGTTTCGCCAATGAAGACGAACGAATATTAATTGAAACGACTGCTCTGCGTATGAACGCCTTCATTCAATGTGTACCCCAAGACGAACCATGCATCATTGTATTGCATGGTTATTGATTGAACCTGGCAAGCTTCATTTTTAATAGCGTCCTTCAATGTGTTACCGGTCTTATTCTATAGCCAATACATTATTCTATTCTACCTAAACAGATGTATACAGTGTAAAGGGTGTTGTTAAGAATGTTAAAATATATTTTGATATAATTCTAGCAATAATACATTGACTCTTATTTATTATTATTCTCGGTAAAAAAAATAAGAAAATGTTAATACTCTTTATGTCAAATATCACTCAATCAATTGTCGGATTACCAAACTGCAAAACAAGAAGAATATTTTCGAAAATCCTTCAAAAGTCGATAATCTCGGTTTAAGAAAAAATTCCATACAACGTGCGTCATACACTTTTGTTCGATATTCAAATGTTTAATTATTCATATACATGTATGTAACGTACAAATATGAAAAGCTCATCTATCTCTTTCTTCCATTATCTTTTATATGAATGCTACCAGCCTTGTTTAGCGCAGCGTTATTCCAGATACTATCTGGGATTATGATAAATTGAAAATACACGTTTTTTTTTCTTCTTTCCTTATTCTTTATTTCATTCGTTCTTCGAGGTAAAGAGTAATGTATTGGGTATACGGTATTTGAATACATGTTAAAGTAGGTATTCGAAAAGAAATTTGAAATATCGACAAGTCTTCGAATGGTGTTTCCTTTGTAATTGAATTTTGATGTATGTAAAAGATATATACGTTAGTCGTATACGTATATGAAGCCAATGGAGGTGATTAATACAAGAGGCGTTTTATATTTTATTATGGTCAATACATGTCGAAACGGTTTTTCGGAATTTAATTAAAAAAAATAGCAATTCTTCCATCGATATCATCATCTTCATAATATGACCCCTCATTAGTTTGAAGTCAATTATTTAGGCTGGTATTCAAAAAAACATTTTATAAAACATTCATTTTAGAAGATACAGAAGTTGAAGACCAGCTTCAAGAATTTCTTCAATAATTTGAGAGAAAGTTTTAGGAACTTCAACGTAGGAATTTTTTTCAAAAACTATCCAAAAACACTATTTTAGAACCCATAAACAACCCATTAAGCAAGTTGGAAATTTGCTAACCATCCCTCTTCATTGTAGTTATAGAATCAGGACCATGAATGTTCTGCTCCTGCGGTTTGCGTTAGTTAAAGTTGCATAAAAAAGTTGTTCGATGACTATTTATTTAGTCATCAAGGTTGTACTTTGAAGATTTATTAAATTGGTTGACGCTTTAGTTGGTAGAGCCCCAACAAGCATCATAAATAGTTTTAAAAGGACTGGTAAAGCTCCTGTCATGTTATGTCATTTCGATCATTTCCAACAAAATTCGTCAGTCACATATTAAACACTGTAAATTTGGGATGAATTGAATTGTCAAAATTACACGTACACTATTGCTATTTAGAAAAACTTAAAAACAAGGAGGTCAAGAAAAACAAGAAAAAAAAGAAGAACGTATTGAAAGTTGATTGAAAAAAAAGAAGAAAAGACATTCATAATATAGAAAGTCAAAAGTTTTGAAAGAAGAAAAGACATTAAAAAGATAGAAGGATAAAAGGAGACGAAAAGAAAGGAGAAGAAAAGTAAAACGTTTTTTTCCTGAACAAGAACAGAGTGACAGTTTTTTTTATTTACACAATAGTTTAAGGTAAGAAAGGGTGGGTTTAGGTTATATGTATTATTTTTACTTGATTTGTTTTTTGACATAACACTCCTTTAGTGATAGAAAACTTCAATGAATATTGTCGAGAATAGTGTAGAAGGTGAAGCAGAAAGTAACAATCAAGCAGTTCCAACCTTTTCGTTCTCAAGTCTTCCTTTAAATGAAATATTGGTACCTTCTAAACTAAATGTAAAACCACAACGAAGGTCATTGAATAGGAAGACAAGAGACATCAGATATGATTGCGGGCACGCCAATTAAAGAAGTATTAGAATAACAACAGAAAAATAAGCTTAAACTGCAGAGAGAAAATGAAGTGATGATGAAATGCTCGAACACCAAATAATCTGATGGAAAGCTGTATTGATGTGTGTACAAGAAAATACCACATAGAACACAAACAATGATAGAAAAGGTGGAAACTATTAGAGCTATTAGCAGACAACTTATACACATCAATTTAGGGGCAAAATCACCAATAAAAGTTCCCATCTTTAGCAAAGAAAATGTTCGTCAAAAGGTACAGGTTGAGAGAGAAGAAATGGCAGAATATAGTTCCTATGAAGTGACAAAACAAAAATGAATTTATTTGGCTCAAATAAAATGTACTAATATGTAAGACGACAGAGATGATAGGAATTGCCGCAGCAATATAACATCAAGACAGTGAAACACGGTGGATACAACAAACCACTGTGGAGTTGCTTTTTCTGGAATGGTGCAGGTCCCATAGCGTAGATCAGAAGAAAACTAATACAATTTAGATATCTCAATATATTGCGACAACAAATGCTTCATTATGCTAATGGTGTAATGGCTAATACATTTGCTTTCGAGTTCAGGAGTATCAGGGTCGAACACTGGTATTACTTTTCTGAATTTGGCTTTCTTCATTAATTATTATGAATTATTATGCCGAAGAAAAAATGACGCTACCGTGTCAATAGGATAATGACCAAATCAAAACACACGTTTGGAAGAAAACATAGCTTGACAAAAATATAGTTGATGTAATGGAATGATCTGCCCAGTAGCCCGACTGAATGGGGTAATGTTTGAAAGGAAGCTTGGTGAGCACTAATTGAAGGACGCCAACTTAGTGATCAGCATGTCACCAATGTCATCAGCAGCTTCGACGCCGCCAGATCAGTCGTCTACCATTTCTCTTGCAACAAGAGTCTTTGAACCAATATGCGTCACAGTCGGCTTGGTTCCGAATGGGCTCCCTCCACGTGCCGTTAGGAGGGATCAAAAAGTGTTGGCGCATCAAATTTCGAACCGGTAAACCCAAGGATGTCATTCCACACCATCCCACAACTGCACAGCTAGTAGAAGCTGCATTCATCAGCTTCATAGAACGAGCAAACAGGACCACAGAATATTATTTAAACATAAGATGCCTTAAATTTGAAATTTATGTTTTATTAAATAACGGAGGTCTGCCGTTGGAACAATACAACTGAGACACCCTGTATACTGGCTAGTATATTTGCTGCTAACGTTTCTACAGAAATATTGATTTGTCCCAATTTTTTGTACATTCAAATAATAAGTAAAATATGTTTAATTTTTAAGTTGTCTCTCACACAGTTCAGATTCTACCAACAACATACTGAATTGATAGCAAAGCATTTTAGGCTATGCTAGAATTGCAATAAGTGACAAAGTGTAAACCTATGGCTGGGCCACATCCTACCACTTAGTACGCGATGTAGGATGAACAATTCAGGTCCCAGCAAAGAGCCCTGGGGTACACCAGCATCTGCACGTCTGATTGTAGAGTGCTCGCCAAATCTTTTGACATGGAAGGTCCTGTGGGAGAAGCACGACTGAACGAGAGATATCATCTTCGAGTTGATATTTAATCTGCCCATTTTGAAAATCAAACCATTATGCCACACCGAATCGAGTGCCTGGGCGAAGTCCAGGAAAACTGCATCTCAGCTCCAAAGCGTGGCGTACTTCCTCCGTCAACCGGAGGAGCTGAAAGTCTGTAATGGTGTAGCATGGCGTTTAAAATTTTCACCTAGATGTCGATGGCATTCAACAATCAACTTAATTTTTTTTTAAATCATCTTTAGAAATTTGGTTATACACAAACATATTAAAGAGAAATATAGAATTCAGATAATAATATGAGAACTTTTAATAAAATACCTTTCTCCACATACCTTCAATTATTTAATACTCCACACAATAATAATCATGGTACAACAACCAGGATATTACAAGTTATAAACGTCAAATCCGATCAGATACTTCTCCGCAATACTAAATCGAGTTATTACAAACATTTGTACATACATACATATGTCGAAAATTACAGAAAGAAATCTATCTAATACAAGAGCTCGTATTTCTAGTCATGTTGTTATTATCTAAGGAAGTACCCGAAAAGAAAGAGCACAACCAAACGTATTTGTATGTATACAGCCTTCACATCTTCTATTGCTATTCACACATAAAGTATTAGTTATAGATATGTATATATTATCTGAATAGATCCATATTATGTATCAATATGAAGTTGTACATGTACATATTAAATACATACTCTTCAAAGGTCAATGCTCTCGTAACAATTGCAACTTTAAGATCTCTAAACATGTACAATGCCAATCATATGTTACATGTGAAGCAATAAGCGGTTGCTGTAAACAGGACATTAGATGATTTCTTCCAATTGTATATTGATTAGATCTATTACTACAACTTGCAATTAGAGGAAACATTTTATTTTCCCACAAAAATTTGCGTTTTAAAACCGTTAAAACAGCTTCCTCAATATTTACCCCTATACATACATATTAACCCCATTTTCACAATTTAAAAATGAAAGGAACAGATCAGGTATATTCAATAACCCGATATAAGCACACTCTATACACGCGGATTCGTAAAAAATACTATTCTAAACTACAAAATAAGGATCTATGGATATCCGACGAAACATACGCGGCAAAAAAAAGAGGTATAAAGGGAAAGAAACCACTTCCGATTTCGAGAAGGTTAAGCAATTTTTCCACACTTTTAAACAGCAAAAGGTACGGCTTTCAGGAGCTCAACGTAATATCGTAATATGAAACTCGTAAAACACAAAAGATCATAAAAAAAAGGGATTGAAGTACGACAGCTACGAAATAGAATTAGAATCCATGTTGTGGGATTCCGTTTGGAGTCGTTATAATTGATTTAGATTAATTTCTTTTTAAATTTGATTTTTAATTCTTTATATTTAACCGTCTTAAACGTTCTGCAAGGCGTATTGAATCGAAGCAGTTGCGAAAATAGTTATATGTATATGTGTAATACTAGATTAATGGTTACAACATTAGGCAAACGATACAAATATTGTGAATGACCTATTAATTAGCCGCACACATAAGAAGTAGTGATTTACATTATGTACTTGTTGGGAAATAAATTGCTGCGTGCAATCTGATAAATGGAAACATACGCATATTATTTGTCACTACCTAGGTGTATGAAAATAGAGTCATTACTTATCTGCAAATACACCCGTTGGGTATTAGTATTCGCACTAGATTTTTACAAAAATAAGAATTCTATTTGAGTTTGGAATTAGAATACCCAGGCAGCCAGCTGAAAACAATCTATGAAAAAATGATTAGAGTTCATGGAGACGATGCACCATCACAACTCCATAAATTGAAGCGTCCATCATTAGCTTGACATTAAGAATATTTAAAGTTAAGGTAATAAACATTTTACATGACAATTTAAACATGACTGAGGTGTCAGCGAGGTAGGTTCCACGGTTATTGACACCCCAGTTTTGCATAGCTATTTGACAACTTTAGAGAAGAATTCTCACTTCTTGGCGAAAATTGTGACAGAAGACGAGACTTGGGTGTATCACTGGGACCCAGAAATAAAATCAGAATCAATGTAATGGGTGCATAAAGGATCTCTGCCGTTCAAAAAAAGCAAGGAGTCAACCATCTGCTGGAAAATTGATGGCACAACAGTTTCCTCCTCATCGAATATAAGCCGAAAGGAACTACGATAAATGTAAACATTTACGAAAATACGTCAAAGAACTTTAAAACGGGTCGATAGCTGGAGTGGTTAGGCGGCTGACTATCGTTGTGGCAGGACGATAGGCGCAGGGTTTCAATTCTCTGTAGGGACGGTGTCACAAAGCCATTCGAACACAATTTACACACACAAAAACCACACTGCAAGAGACAAGTAATACAGCTTACGGAGTCACTGCAACTAAGCACTCACTACACATAAAAAAACGTCCAAATTTCTGTAATCGATGTTTCTGTTAGGCGACAATGCGACCCAGAAGAAGATTGGTAGTTAATCAGATTAGATTAATTAGTAGAAATATGTATAAGGATGTGAACTGGGTGCTGCCAATCGACACTCAGTCTTCAAATCCAAATGACGTTTAAAGTGATACTTTAACGTGGGTTATTATAAAATATTTGGTACAACACAAGAATATAGGAAAAATATTTATTATAAACAGATCATTCGTTAAGTCAAGCAATTATTACTTGAATTTAAACGGATCGATAGCCGCTGTGGTTAGACGGCTGACTATCCTTGTGACAGAACGATAGGAACCGGGTTTCAATTCTCTGGAGGGACGGTGACATTTTTTCAGAGGGTTGAAATCCGGATCGACTTACCAATCGTTGTTGGGAGCAAAGTGATTAGCAGTGCGGCATTATAAAAGGCGATATGATGCTGTCACAAAGCCATTTGAACATAATTTACACCCACAAAACTACACCGCGAGAGTTGCAGTGATATCCAAGCAAGTAATATAGCTTACGGAGTCAATGCAACTAAGCACCCACCACACATGTCTTGTCTTCCTTTATTTGTACATTCCACATTTTCTCAGTTAGCAATATCTAGAATACCGTAGATAATTGTGTGTGCCTACCGCATTATTATTCCCCACCTAATTGGTCGGTAGTATTTACTACTGAGACTCCATTTTTCTAACATAACTATGTCTCAAAATAGTATCTCAATGTCTTTTCTGCAGAAATTGCTTCCTCATGGGCTTTTTGTAGACTACTACACTATTACATATTACGCACAAATTTCATATTATACTCTCTCAAGTGTGCTATGACCAATTGGCAAATCCGCTTACTATGTTATTTGGCAGTTGTCAAAATAGGTCAAAAAATATAAACGTATTTGTGAGCGCTTATCTGTTCAAGTTTTAACAATGAAATCGTTAACTAAAAATCAGTGTCGTGTGGTAATTGCCGAATATTATGACAAACATCAACATCTAAAGAAATGTTTTACTGTGAACCACTTTTATGCTGTCTTCGCATAGACTCTGGAAAAAGCGTTACCAGAAAGTCTGGCCCTGGAAGACCGGAAAAAAAAAGACTGTCTTTAGTTGAGAATGCCCATGGCAAACTACTAGGTCGAAAATATAAAATTGATAAAAAATACGTGAGTGATATTCTTAAAAAATAAAATATTGCTTTAAAAGCAAGAAAAACTGCAACAAATTACAGAGAAAAACAACAAAACGAGCAAAAACAAGCTGAGACAGCTTAGTGAGAACGAATTTTCACCTTCAAATAGCTTGGAAGTTATTATTGACGATGAATCGTTTTTTACGTTAGATGGTAGTGATACTGCAAAAAATCGGTATTATTATTGTCAAAAGAATAGGGACATTGATCTCCAAGAGTATTTTAAGTGATAAAAAAAATTGTATCGAAAGTATTGGTCTGGATTGCAATTTTTTCAAGGGGACATTCATCAGCTTACATTTGTCCGTCTGGTAATTCTGTTAATGCGCAAATTTATGAAAAATATTGCATCAGGTCTCGTTTAAAACGATTTATAAATGAAAAGCATTCAGATGGCCAGTTTATATCTGGCCTGACATGGCTGCAGCTCATTACGCTTGTAATGTTACAGCAGCATTAACGAGCTGCGAATCAATTTCATTGCAAAGTCTCGAAGTATTCCTAATCTGCCTCAATTTAGACCTATTGAACGGTTTTGGAGACACTTGAAGCGAGAGGTCTACAGTTGCGGTTGGGAAGCTTCTTCATCAGAAGAACTAAAAACAAGCATCCGATAGAAGTTGCTAATATGATGAAGCGTTTGAAGACCAAAGTTGGTCAGGCTAGTCGATATGGTGTTGATTCAGTAATCTAAGATCAATATAATTTACGTTTGAGAGTATGTTATAAATATATAGCGTTTAAGTTATTTAGATTTGTTAACCAAAATATGCGGATTTGTTGTCCCCACACCCTTAGAATGTATTATTGCCCGTATGCAAAAATCTTATAATCTCAAAAATAAACTCAGGGTTTCTCAGGGCCACCGAGTGGGCCTAGATGGGCAAATGATCTAGTTAGTGGTGTAATGCCGCCTAGTTCGCCTGTTTCGATAATAACAATACTCCGATTTCATTTTTGTTTGGTAGCAAATGTTTCCATATCTTCAAAATTTAATGCAATCTTAGTGTAACATTCATAAACAGCACATGCTTTAAAGGATACGAACAGAGGCATGCTGCTAATTTATTAAAAATGGAATAAAAGAAACACGCAATGCAAGAACTTTTTGCACCACCGTGGTTTGTTCTTGTAAACGAAACTGGTTAACAACCATAACGCTGCTTATTTTGGGAATATCTGCATAATACTTGCAAGGAAATTGTGTCAGTTTTGGACACCTTAGACAAAGCAATTATAAGATCAAGACTGCTTGGACAGTTTAAACGGAATCTGGTGCAAACTTTTGCTAGCATTTATGCATGATTTCGAACAGAAGTTTTGGAATGTCATTATTAAATTTTTGCTCATATTGTTTTGATACAAAATAATTTCAATCAAGAAGGTTTAAGCGGCAAAATAAATATTGACATGAAAATTAGATGTTTTTATTCAGATTTATATATTTTAGAATTAGCAAGATACCAATTCTGACAGTTATTTGTGTCAGTTTAATTATAACTCATAACCTACCAAGTTTTTGCTAAAAATTTAATGATAATGTATTTGGAATACAAAAAACTTGTAAATTGCGCTATTGCAATTATAAATCTAAAAAGATCTAATTTTCTCAAACATAATTCATGTAATACTTTGACATTTAAACGTAAAATCAAAATAGGTAAAAATTTTCTGTGTGTAAAACCGGTTGTATAGTATATTTACTTTTATTTCTTTATTTAAAAAGCGAAGTGTAAAATGTGTAAATTACATCTACAATATCGACAAATTTAAACATTATATAATACGTCAAATACATCTAAAATTTATTATTTTCCTTGTTCAAAGCCAGTTTTTTTTTTCTCCTCCTATAATATGCGGTGTTATAAAATAAAATCATATTTTTTTGTCAATATTCAAGTAGCCTTGTACCTTTGTATTTACTTATTATTTTGTCTTGTGCGCAAAGACAAGCAGGTTTTCCGTTGAATAGACGAGAAAACACATTTTGGTCGAATTAAAGGTGTGCTAAATATAGCTAATAAAATATATATAAGGCTAGATTACCTCAAACAGTGATTAGCCAGTTTCTTAGCGTTGCGATATTTCAATGATTAGACTACTAATTTTGACGCAATTATTACGTTAACGATTATAATAAAGAACTTGAATTTTTTGCTATTTATTTTGCCATATTACAGCAAATGTTTGTGTAGTAATTATTGGAGAGCGAAGACTATTCAAATTGCTTATTTTGAATCATAATGTAATTATATGCTAAATAATTAATACATCCGTAAATTTGAGATGTAAGTATACTGACGTGCAATTGAAACTACAAGACAATTTTATCGAAAAATCAAACTGTTTAAGATTAATTACATTAATCCGATCGACATACAATTACAGTATTAGAATCGAAAACAAAAGAATTGCTAACAATTACAAGAAAGCTTTTACGAAATTAGCACACATATATAATTTGTACATATGTATACAGCATATCTATGTATGTTAATCATTGTGCAATTGTCAATTTAAGTCTGTTTTCCAATCCTGCTATCTTCGTCTTTCTCCTACATTATTTAATTATTAATCGATTGTATTTAAAATCGGGGCTGTGTACAATTGCGCAACGGTATCAGTCTAGGATCGTACCTACCTTACAATTAGTTAAAAATTCATATGCACGTTATTGTAGATACACGTATTGTTAACGGTTTTGTGCAATATCGTGTAGGCATTACTACATAAACGGAGGTATACAAGAACATACTAGCAATGATTTTGATTTTCTTGTATGTACTACGAACTTATTCATTTTTTTTTTACATATTGTAATTTTATAAGTATACGGCTTAATACCGTTTAACATAACACGCTTCAACTTGCAAGTAACATATGCGCGAGATCTAAGCATTATGTTTTTTTTAAATGTCACACAAACCGTTTCAGTCTCAAATAGTTTTAAGCGGATAAAAAATTAAACGATTTAAAACATATGTTAGATAATTACATAGTTGTTTCGTTTTTGAAAAGACGAAATGAACGTTATGTTCTCGCCGAAGCTAAAGTTCTGAAGATCTTGACGAAACGTCGTTGCTTGCCAAAATCATTACCATTTTTGGTATATCTGCTTGTTGTAGATCCTATAAGCTTCCATCCCTTACTTTAAATGGCGCGAAAGATTTGGATAAATATGTTCTTGTCACCTTACGTGATACCAAAAATTTAACAACTAGAAGGTTTACAATAACCGAAAAAAGGAATAATCTGTGGTTGTTTTTGATGTACTGGAATGTGTCATGTGCAAAACGTGCAGAGGGATGGAAGTCAGCACAAATTATAGAGAGCTAAGTGGATGACGCAATTAATAACAAAAATAAATGTTTCTAATAAGTATAGACATCTAAATGCAAGTGACTTAACATCGTCTGGAAACGTCAGTATTAATCGAAATAACAACTGCACTATGATATTTAATATATACGAGAAACGATTGTCAAAAGTTAACAACAATTAAATACCTGCTAAAGACTTTGGTTGTCACTAGTTACGCGAAGTTGGCACAACAAAGTGGTCAAAAATCGACAAAATTGATAGAAAGGATTGACCACTATTGACCATCAGCGATTTCGATTGACCACTTTTTGTTTAGACTACAGCCACCATACCCATACTGCCAAACTCAAAAACTTCGAGAGGTGGTTATGGACCACAGAAAGACCACATAAAATTCAAAATTATCGTTTGACCACCCACTGATCAATTTTTATCAGATCTTATTATATACATATAAGAGTATCAAAGTTCATCGTACTTTTTACAAACTTTGAGAGGTGGTTAAACGATGATTTTTAATTTTGTGTACTTGAGAGACACGCGACAATAAACCGTATCAATTTCAGAGTTTAACCGCCAAGTTTGTGAACAGTACGATAAATTTTGAACTTCCTTATACAGGATAACAACTTGAACTACGACAGCCTATTGATAGGGGAAGGTAGTGGGAGGTAAAATTAAATGTATCCATCTTAGTATTGTCAACTGTTTGTATGACAGAAATGTCAGTGGTTATGTCAAATACTATGGCAAATAATAAAATCACTTTATAATTTGCACTTTTTCATGAATTGTGTATTTCATTAGAATAATTTGATGGTTCGGTAAAGTATTTGACATAACCACTGACTTTCCTGTCATATAAAAAGTTGACAATAGTAGAACCTACCTAGTTTTACCTATACTGATTTCACCTTTTTGTGACATTTCTAATTTAACATTTCATTTTCAAAAGTACACTATTTTTATAAGTCACCATAACCTCTATGCATAGTGTGTCACATCTGTCAAATTAAAGTCAGCTTACATTGAAAAATAATCTTCAAAAATTAGCTTGCTTGACGTTAAGGTGTACGAGATTTTATTGCAAGCCAGTGTACGTATTTTCAAACTCGAGTACAATTTAACCGGTGGGTGGTCAAACCATACTTCATGGTTTGCTATAACTAGATGACCTGAAGCAAGAGGTTGTTACATTATCTGCGTTTGATCTCATTTCATTAAAGATAATTTGTTCAAAAAACTTATTTGGATATCAAACATGGTCAAACGATGGTAGTCAATCGAAATCGATTTTTGACCACTTTGCGGTGTCAACTTAAAAATAAGGTCCGATGATTCCATGTACTGAAACAGCACACCACTGTCAGCTTACTAATGTGAGGCTCATGCTTCCTTAGGATTTATATCTGTTCAGTAACGCTAGTTCTGCTTATTCACGTAGGTACCTTGTATGGTGCGACTGGGTCTCATCTGACATCCACAACCTGTCTAGAAATTTATGGTCGTTGCTAAAGTTTGTCTGCAGCTTGTCTGGATGAAATTTCAAATCTAAATCTAAAAAATCCCCAAACATGTCAATCACAGCTGCCTGCTTACGAATTGAATTGGGCTCCGTAAAACAGATGATCCATGGTTACTAAAATGTCAGAGTATTTACATACTTCTGCAGGATCACTGTCCCGCAGTGTTATCGTTTGCTCCGTTTCCGATATTTTGTGTCACCTTATACATATTAATAGGAGAAGTATTTGAAACCTAGGAGAAACTGTGTCCCATTTCTCACTTCAATATCTACAAAGGAGAGTCATACCAGAAAAAAAAACCAGAAAAAACCAGAATCAGAGAGCATTTGCTTCAAAATAATATAATTATAAATAAAGGTATTTATTTTCATGTGTGTTCTTGTAAACATGTACAGTGTTGAGCAATAACATTTGGGACAAACATAATTAAGTTGTGTAATTAAGGTTTCATACTCATATGGAATGTCAATTGACTTAATAACAATCTGAATATGCTGTATGTCACGGCAGATCCCTTTAAACAGATAAAAACTTAGGATTTATGCTTATAAGAGTTGTCCCATTTTTTTCCACACATCTGCACATACGGATATGACTTTCAATAGATATTCACTGGTTAACTGTTAGATATTCAGGATAAAATTTCACTTAAGGTTGTGCATCCCTTGTTGTATCCTTGCAATTTTATTAAAAATATTTAACGCTTGCTGGCTTTATTTAATCGACGTCGACATTTACGATGACAAGTACTGGATACTTTTCACGAGTGTCAATCATTGAAATTTTAGCGTGACAACAATCGGATTAAAGGTGCCAATAGTTAGATTACAGTTACCCGATAATGAATATGTACAGGCTGGCCCACTATGTTCGGTAAGTGGCTGTATCTCTAAATTATTAATCCTAAAAAAAGTTGTTAAGTGAAATTGCTGAAAATTATTTTCAACTTTGCTATCATCAGTTGTTAGCACGTTTAATACTAAATAATTTTCTTTAGTGACATTTATGCATATCTGTCATAATAAGAGAGATGGAAGATCATCTATTTATCAATGTTTGAAGTTTATTAGTATTTCCGTTCCTAGTCAACCTGTCCGAATAATCCGGGATTCGTTTCAAAGAGAATTATTAGCTGTTTTCTTTTGCTCCATAAGATTAATCCTACTAACTTAGCCGGATTACAAATAAGGATTAAAAATAGCAATGTAAAAGAACATGAAAGAGTTAGCGACGGATAAAGTGTATGCAGAGCCATCTATAACACGTTCAAACTATGAACATAACTTGGAATTGAACATAACCTCTGTGACATAACCAAACATAAGTTATGCAACATAAACTTCAAAAATTCATTTTCAAAGGTTACGTTTATTAGTTATATGTCAAACGCCATATTTCCCCCAGTTAAAAACATGAGATTAAGCGGATTGAATCCAAAATATTTTGTGTTTCAGAGGGGAAAGGGTTATCACGATTAGTTTTTGTTTGGGTGGGAGACGCAAAAGAACATATTAGGATCAAAAATACTTAGTATGATTAATCTTACGTGAGCAAAAGAAAACGCCTATTAGGAAGCGCCAGTTTGAAACAGATACACTAGAGATCACTTGTATCGAGTAACGTCATTTCTTCAACTGAATTAATACAAGAAGGATGAAAAAGTTCGACTATTCTTTCCTCAAAATGTGGTAGAACGATTTTTTACCAACGATACGAATGTTTGTATCTCCTCAAAAATTGTCCGCCATCATTATTCACAAATCGCTCGAAGTGTTCATGGCTAGAAATTGTATTATAGTTTGTGGTTGAGGTTGTGTCGATGCTTAAGCACGCGATTTTGACGTAACCAATCTCAAGCACGAAATATAAATGTGACTCTTAACCGTCCCCACAAATAAAAGTAGACAAGTCAAGTCTGGTGACCCTATCATGCAGATAAAGAGGCTTTTCCTTCTTAGTCATCTGATATATTTCATCTAAGTGTTACCAAATACTAATTGAAAAATGTGATGGGTAGCCGTCAAGCTGAACGAACATATTTTGCCCGATTTAAAGGAGCATATCCAATGAAACTGGTAACTCCAAAATCAGATTACCGGTGAGTAGTTGGTAAACGAAACAGGGTTCAATGATTGTATCTCCTAATATGTTGCAACAAACATTGGCATCCCAGAGTCTCTCATGTTGCACTCAAGTTATGCAAATTTACTATATCGTTGCTGTGGAAACTCTCTCTTTTAGCCAAAGAACTTGCGTTAAGACTTGATTGTCATATTGATGGTCTCATCATTCGTAAAACGCATTTTAAATGGAAATATTATCATTAGAAACATGCGATGTTTTCAAAACCAACTTATCTTTTTTTATTACTTCTATTAATAAAGTAACTATTAATAAAAGTTAAAAAGATTGAAATTTGGACCTTTAAAGTTACTCGAGTTGTAATCTAAATATTAATTTTCATTACATTCAATACAATATGTAAATTTTTAATTCTATCTATTTATATTTCGATAGTGTTCACATATCTTACAAATAAATGGAGTGTTGGATTTATTATATTAAAAGTTACTCAGCGTATGAAATTTTGAATTACAATGTACTGGTTTTTTTTTACATAACTGTCAATCCAAACTGATTAATATGCTGCCAACGTCTTTTCTGTATTTCCGCCAGTTTTTCGTGAATTCCTAGAAAACGAATTACATAATAATAATTCAAGATCTATTCGACATACGCAATAAATAGCATAATGTGTTGATGTAAGAATAATACTTAAACGTATTTTTATTTCGCCAAACGTTTAAACAACACCACTTAAGTTATTTTGATGTCCGGGTTATTCATTTAATTATTAATTTAATATTTTTTAAATATACTTATTAAACATACATATGAAAGGAAAGCATATGTTCCTTATTACACTTATCACATATCGCATTTGTAGCGAATGTTCCACACATATTATCTATATTCTATATTATACATATATATGTATATAAGCCCCTAGAAATAGATACATTATAAATAAGATACGAATTTATTATAACCATAAAATTCTATATAAACGCGTTTGCCACTGTTTCTATGTTCTGACCGTATCTATTACTATGTGCCCGTAATAATTCAATATCTTAGTTATTTCAAACAGTTTCACAATGCAGTTGAATTTATTGTTACATATGTTTTCGACAAGATCATTTTTCGTTCGGTATCTGCTAGTCCTAACTCTATCTAATGCATACTGTTGAATCCGTAGGTGGTAGTGTGTACGTGAAGTAAAAGCTACACCGGCTAACGAAATACAATATTCAAAGTGGCTACTAGATTAGAACTGGTTTATTGATGGAAAAATTCATCCATATAGTAGTAAAATATGAAACCGACACGGTATTGCTATTATTTATTCGGTACAATTGTGTTAGTGCCGTGCTGGTATTGCTTTCCGAAGTAAAGGGAGACTTTTCTTCATTGACGAAGTGAGCGAAGTTTGTGTCAACTTCGGTGAATGGCAGCTTTGATATTGCTTTATATACTTTTTCTCTTGTAATTGCTGAGCAGCTCCTCAACTAACAAGATTCATTTTATATCTCAAAACATACAAATTAATTTTGCACCCTTGCCTTGCAATAAATTACATAACAAATCGATGATATATATTCTATAATTAGTATTACGATCATGATCGTATAAATTACGCAGATCAAACCTTACACAAACAACAATCTGTGTATGCAATTTAGTTACTCAGCGTAAAATTTTTAATTACACCAAAAATGAAAGAAGAAATTTTTCAAGCGTAGCACGAATAGAACACATTCAAGTTCAAACTGGAGATTTCTCATTTAAGAAATGCCTTGGAAACGTTTAAGCTTATAATACGTCAAATACGAAAATCGTGACCGCCAGAAGCTATGTAAGTGTATCTTCGTTATAATACGAGAATTAAGAATATGTAAGTACTTTAGTTGTATTCGAATGCAATATCAAAATAAAAATAAGTCAAAATAGTAGGAGCAAAAAAAGATTACAGAATATAAAAGCGTAGAAATCCGGGTCTTCGTGTTATTGGATTATGACTTTTATTTGTTGTTATTTTATTTGCGGAATAAGCATATTAATTAATGTAAAAAAAACGATGTATTTTTAGTAAATTATCGCAGAAACAAATATGTATCTGTTTTGCATCAGAGGATAAATTTCTATTTTTATCAATGTGGTTAATTCCATGATTTATTTAGTACAACACTACAGTATTTTACAGGAATTTTAAACTGAGCTGTGTGTCATAATATTGATCTACAAGTCGAGGATATCTTCTTTCTCACTTGCTTGTTAATGTTGAATGAACCCAACAAGAACATTTCTGAATGCTTAAAAGATGCAACAACGTAGAAAAAACAGATAGTGAGACAAAGTTTCAATTTTTTGGGAGGTGGCTTCCTTTGGAAGATTACAAAAGGTGCTACAGCATTAGATCAATCCAGGACTCAAATAAAGTGCAATAAATTGTAGATAATTGAGTTTACATTATAACTACCATTCTCCATTTTGGGTATTTCCAGCAGGCTTGGAAGAACACCTCTGTCCCCCAAAGCTTCTACTCATTTTTTTCTAATTTGATCTGTCAAACTAGGCTGAAGCTGATATTCTTACTTTTTAGGTAAGGAATTCTTTGTTTTATAAATTTCTTGAAATGAAATTCAATAAATAAAGCTCGATTATTATGTATGCTGCTATAAAAACTTCATAAAATGTACACATTAGTTACATATAGAAGTGTAATTTTATATGTAACCATATGGTAACATCTGTACTTCAGTTATAGAAAATTTCAATGCGATTCCTTGAATAAATTTTTATAGAAAAAAGGTAAAAATGGTAAATACAATTTTACCACCTGATTCCCAGATATCTGATGTATCAGATTATAGTGATTCTGATGAGGAAGACCTTCCGGAAACCCTAAGTAATAAAGTGGACGGTAAAAGGAAGAAGAAAGAAGCAAAAACAGTTGCTGCACCATTGGAATATTTTACAAAACTTTTTTCTTTTGGAATTATTCATCACATGGTTGATGAAACTAACTTATACAGTACCCTGGTAACTGGTACATGCATAAATACCACCACCAAAGAAATGACAGATTTCCTGAGTATATTCATAGTCATGGGCATTATTACTTTGCCCAATTATCGGGATTACTTGGCAGCCAGAACAAGAATTGAGCAAGTGAGTTCTATTATGTCTCTGACAAGATTCAGAGAATTGAGGCGATTTGTCCATTTCAATAATAATGATCTTGCTGCAGAGTCTGAGAACAGATTTTTCAAAATACGTCCTCTTTTAGACATGGAAAATTGTTTAAAAATGGAACTAGGCAATTCATTCTTTATAGATGGAACGATGACAGTATATCCAAAGTAAGCGCCAAAAATGGGGCTACAAACTTTTTCTTAGTGCAGGAGTATCGGGCATCGTATAGGACTTTCGCCTTATCATGATCAAAAACTTTCGAGCTACTGAACAATACAAATATCCAGCTAACGAACGAAGAAGCAGCAATGGGTGTTGGTTCTGAAGTAGTTATAACTTTGTGCAAATTCATATTTCATAAAGCAACATAGTGTAGTTTACTTCGATGTCTACTTTTCAAGTCTGAAACTTTTCAAGTATCTTCGCAATGACTTGAACATTGTGTAAGTCTTGGAGAACCGTGCGCAGTTGGAGGTTGTCCTTTAATGAGAGATAAGGATCTGCAAAAGCAAGGAAGAGGAAGTTACGACTATCAGAAATGTGATAAAATTATTATCGTAAAATGGTCAGATAACAAATGTGTTCCCATTGAGAGCAGCATTATTCAAAGATACTCTAAAACAGAAAAGAATAAGGTTGGAATACAATGTCCAAATATTATAAAACAATACAACAAGCACATGAGTGGTGGTGTCGACAAAGCAAATCCGCTTGTTGGACTATAAAAATCACCATCAAGAGCAAGACCTTGGTATTTTCTAATATTTTCTTATATGATGGATACCTGCATTGTAAATGCATGGTTACTTTACATACAGCTTCAGTTCACAAGCAAAAATCAATAGCCGAAATCGCCAACTCTTTGACTTCAGTGGGCAAAGTAAAGGGTGGGGAGATTTCTGGGGCAAAAAATGTTCAAGTTCCTGTCAAGTATCCTGTGGTTCCAAGGCAAAGTGATATAGTGAGAAAAGACACTGTTGCACATTTCCCACTACACACCACAAATGGGAGATGTCGGTTTTGTACCGAAGGCACTTTGCGCTTAAAATGTCAGAAATATGACTGCAGATTATGCATTACTGATAATAAAAACTGTTTTCTGTTATTTCACACTGAATAATAAAAGGATTTTTCAATAAAATAGTTTTATTTTTTTTACTTCATTACTTGTTCTATTTATGACTTAATGTGACCACGTGGTCACATTAAGAAATACCTATAATAGGTGATATACAAAAATTCAGATTTTTATTTTAAATTTTAGTGGGTGTGAGTCTTACAGGGAGGAACACTTTGTCCTTGATTTTACAAAAAAGAACAGTGTGCAACAACGTGAAGGACTAAGTACTAAGCACCTCCAAAGGATAGAAAGATCCGAAATTTTTTGGAATTTCATTTGACTCAATTGGCTACAAAGACATCGTTGGGAGGGTGGTAACCATTGACGATAGACTTATTTATAACTGATATTGCGCTTCTTATAAAAATGTTGCAAACGATTATAATTATTCTCAATAGTGTATGTTAAAGCAGATGTAGTAAAGTTACCTCGCGATATTTATTTGGTAATCCTAATTAATAATGGTCCCAATTTGCATATTAAATTTGCCGTTTGGTTTATTGCACTATTGACAAATTTAAAACAATATAGTAGTGACCGCTTTTCAGGTAAGATGACCCGCTGTGTATTGGTAGTGTTGTAACGTGTATGGTTATAAATAAAGGTATAAATTATAAAACCCTATTGGGAGGTCGGTGATCTACGTTGAAAATTTGCATATTGCATAATTTTTGGCAATCACTTAGGAATCATTACTAACAATGATGCTTAAAAAGATCAAATCTGTAATGTATTGTTTAAAGCAACTAGATTTTAAAAACAAGCTTCGTCAATCTTTGGGGTATGGTTATAAATAAAGGTATAAATTATAAAACCCTATTGGGAGATCGGTGATCTACGTTGAAAATTTGCATGTTGCATAATTTTTGGCAACCACTTAGGAATCATTACTAACAATGATGCTTAAAAAGATCAAATCTGTAAAGTATTGTTTAAAGCAACTAGATTTTAAAAACAAGCTTCGTCAATCTTTGGGAAGTTAACTAACAGAGTCGACAATGTAACAAATTTGGGCGTAAGAGAGTCTGTAAGAATCTCTAAAGTCGTAGAATGCAATTTGCTTTATCCATAGCCCATCTGGTCGGATGAATGTGAAACAAAGACCATCACAAACACTGTTCTTAAGAAGTTGTCTGAAGACAGAATCCTGACTAGCTATAGAAACAGGTCCAAGTTTTTTTGATCCCCAAGAAAAATAAAAGTAGTGCAATACGTTTCTCTAAGAAATAAACAGCTCCTTCGTCAGAAAAAACATTTTGTTAAGCAAGTCGTGGTCTTGTCTCTCTTCTGATTCTTATTAGAGTATGCTGCTGATTTGGCTGGAGACCTTGGATCCTTCTTTTCAAGATCAAGTAACACTCTTGTTAAAGAACTAGCTTGCCTAGATTTAGATGGACACCGTTCACTGAAGTGAATCCTCTGCATATCCACCCACACTAACAAGATATGAACGGCACAATTTTTACTTCAAAAGTACATGTTGATTTTGACCCATGTTGTACACTTACATCTTATGTGTTTATTTCTTTGTCTCTAGCTAGTCTATTTGATGCTAAACTCCACCAGGTTAATGGTATACTTACTAGTACCATGATACTTCCTTTCTGAATTTGATTTCTTTATAGTTTCCCAAATTCAAATGCAACTGTGGAAATGTAACATATTTATGTATCAAGTCGGTCTGCAATCGCAAGCGTAGTAGTAACTCATGGCCAACTGATGTCCCCTCTAATTATTGCAAGCTATTGAGGGATGTCATTACTAATTATAACGAGAAATGGTCCCGTGTAATGGAGAACAAGAAGGTTTACAAGTTTAAAGTCCAACTTTAGTAAAGTGATCCAAGGTCATAGAGAGATGAGTTATTTTGAGACTATGTGGTGCATTATTTGATAATAGCTTGAATATAGATATCTGGAATTGAACTGAAAAAAATGGAATTTGTGATGAAGTGAAAGTCCTTTGCTGTTTCAACCAAGAAGCAAGATTCATCATAGAGATGGGAAAAAAACCATCACCGATGCATCTCCTTTAGACAGACATAAGGCAACAATTGTGTAGAAGTCATCATCAAATTGTAGGAAAGTGTTGTTCCATTACTATATTGAAGTTATTACTCAGAAAAAGAATGATTTAAATGCATTTTGAACTTCTGCCAGATCCTGCCAAAATGTTCTTAAGTGGACAAAAATGTTAATCCAATGAAGGAGTCATCCAGGCGAAGAAAAGGATTCAAAAAATCCAGTCGCATAGTTAGCATTTATCAAGTCTTCAAGGCATTTTAGAAAATATCATCGGAGTGATTTTCCGGTAACCAGAAGCTGTACCTGTTGCTCAAAAGCAAACTATGTAAACATATCTTTCAATGAAGGAACGTTTTGGACAAGCTTGTGCGTCCACTTTATCGGAGTGAGCATTCAAATGATATTGTTGGAAAGCGTCGCTTCATCATTATTTTTAATAAATAGTTCGATCAAAATAATGGCTTTCTGCCAAATATATTAAAAAGTATTACTGGCTTTCAGCCATTAATCAAACAATTTGATTTACTCTTGCGTATATTTCAACAAAATGCGTGTATTAGATACAGTATTTAGTAAAATAAAATATTTATACATTTGTTTTGCCAAGTTTGAAATGAAAAATAGGCGTGCCAAAAAAAATAACTTAAAAACTTATTTAATAAAATGTTTCAAATTATGAGTGCCGTAGTATATAAGATTATTAATTATTTCAAAATTTCACACATATCTCTATAGGAACTCCCTCACCCACAGATATGCACCCCGCGTGCGCACCCTTCTTTTGATTTTTCCCATTAAAAAATTAAATTAAAAAACAGAGGGGTGAAACATCCCTGACACAAACAAAAAAAAAACAGCACGAGAGGACTCACAGCGATACTCCACGGAGAGTAAAAGAATTATACGTGGAAAAAAGTACAAACTTTAATAACAATAATAATAAAAAAGAATAAATAAAAGAGAAACAACACATACACAGGCTGTGCTCAGGGGAAAAGACACTGAACGTAGCGAGTGTAACAAAAGCGGACTGCCTATTGTTCTTATTTTTGAATAATAGAACATGACATTATGATTAATATAGTTGGAAATTCAAATTTCTCGTAGCCTACGGGTGGTAGTTGGTTCGGCCGCCACCCGTGGCGCTGCGATAGCACGCGGGAAATTCAAACTTATAACTGGTGGAATTTAAGAGAATTTAAGGTTGCTTGCTGGTCGCCGCCGCACGAGAAAAATTTTTGTTTTCAGAGAAACAAAAGACAATGTAATATATATTTTTTGTTCTATTTTTATTTTTGTTTCCCGGCTTTCGGATCGGTATTAATATTAATATTAATGAAGCTACAGACATACTAATGTAAGTCGAGGTCTCTCTCTTCTCTACCAGGAGATATTTCCTACCTCTGTTGCGTTCTTCTCCGTTTCAATATGCTGAATAAGGAGGGGATATATTGGAGGATGTATAATACCTGTAATCGACTAACATACGCGGAATTATTAAAGTCATATTATTGTATTGTGTACAACGGTCTTATACTGAGCTCAGAACATTATGAATATGAAATTACTTGTTTTGTAATTTTTATAAATATCGGGACAACAATTGAATGTGAGCTTAGGAGGATGTGTGTGTAGATGTAAGTTTCTTCTTTATACCGTTTCTGTCTTTGCATGTATCCCCACCTATTTTATACTAGTTGGTTTATCTCTTTACATCTTGCTGGTTTCTTAATGTGATGTTTTTTTTCTTTGTAGTTTCTGCAATACATTCACATTCATGTGAGATGCGAGCATTACATGAAAATGTGTCATAAAGTAAAGCTGACATTATATGTATCAAGGTATGGTCTATTAGTCTAAAACTACATGCTTATATGGATTGTAAGAATACGTGTTATAAATTTACAGGTTTTTATCCATAAGGTAGATTTATTTTCTGAACTTTTTGAAAGCAGTTCTAGTAGTAAGACAGAATGTAATGTTGATTGAGTCAGCTGTGGCTCACTGCAGAATAAGTCGACTACAAAATATCTCCTTTTTGTAGACGGTTACACTTCTGACTGCAGTGACGAAAATTTCTTGGATTTTCTGCTGCAAAATGAGATTATTGATCTATTTCAGCCATTAGACAGATTGGCTTTTCAATTTTTGAAGTCGTATTAGAACTAAGAGTGTGCAACATGGATCAGTAATCATAATGGGTAATGGGTGACAGATTATCAATCTCCAGTTTGGATTATTATTGTCTGAGGCTTGAGAATGAGATGTATATATAAAATGAGAATGGTAGCTCAGTTTTTAGAGCATGCAGAATAAATATCATGCTGCAAGTAATATCCCAAACAGAAACGAATGAGTTACTATCAACTATTTAAACACATAACTTTACTGAACTAGAACATGATGGTAAAAAAATGCAAGATAATTCGGCCACGTTAATATCGCTTGAAGACCTTGGTACAGATTCCTATTTTAGTTGGTGCTAGTAGACGACCAAATCCTAGAAAGCAACATGAAGTCATCTTGACCTCTCTTGAAGTTAGGAATGTATAAAGATTCAGACGCAGAAGGAAAAAGGCCAAGGCTGTAGTAACAATATAAATAAAAAGAATCTAATCAAAGATTTAATGTAATACCATGATGATGATGAGGCCTTGTGCGTTATCAAACTGTCCACTAAACGTAAGAACAAGAAGAGAATCAAAATAACAATATGCCCGATTGACAAGTGGGATCACTTTCAATTTGGTGTCCAATTCTGGTCTATTTTGGAAATAACAGGACCAGGAGCAAACTCGTGCAAGACAGTCAAGGTTTCAGCACCACCCTCCTGAAACCACATGTCTTCAAGAGCAATATCTTCCAATTCAGGTACAAAAATTGCGTTATCATAGCACGATAACGTTCGTCATTCACAGTTGATGCATTACCTTCATCATCTTCAAAGAAATACGATCCAATTATTCCTTTACATTACAATGTACACTAAACAGTGACCCGTTTCCGATACATTGCTTTCTGATGAATCATTCGTACTTTTTCTGAGCTCCAAATGTGGCAGTTTTGCTCATTAACAAAGCCATCGAGATGAAAATCGGCCTCATCACCGAAAAGGATCTTGTCCGAAAAATCGGCATTCACTTCTCTTTACTCAAAGACCTAATTGGAGAAATCTCTTGGCTGTGCAGAGGCTGCTGGCAGAAGTTGTCGAGTCCATTGGAGTAGATGTGGAGGTGCAAATCTTTAGTGAGTATACGTTGAAGAGTGACTGTTGTAATCTCTAATTCTTGTACATGATAACGAATCGACGTCTCTGGACTTTCGGACAGAGTCTTGCAACCTGTCGTGATGTTTTGTTCTGAATTACCTCTACGAGGTCCTGTCGTGTGTTTCACAT
>CM043023.1:44780975-44827232 GCA_023690525.1 Holotrichia oblita
GCAGCTGAATGATTTCACGAATGCAAATGGTAAACTTCTTGATTTAATATTCACCAACTTGAGCTATGATTTTACAATTGTTAGAGATTCGGCACCTCTGGTACCAGAAGACAGTCATCATCCCGCTTTATTCATTTCAATACATGTTCAAGATGCTGGTAAAACTTCTAATTTTAGAATCAATAACAACTTAAGATATTGCTTTAAAGGGGCAGATTTGTCGGCTTTATATACGGAGATATCTGAAACAAATTGGGAATTTTTACAACAATATAACGATATTGATGTGGCTGTTGCAGCGTTTTATAAGAAACTTTATTCCATCCTGGACTGTGTTGTTCCTCGTGTTCGTACTTCAAATAGATTTTATCCGGTGTGGTACACGGATGATATTAAACTTCTTATAAAAACCAAAGAACGTTATCTGCAAAGGTGGAAACGCACCCATTCTCAGTATTACCTTAACGAATTTCACCGTGTTCGACGATTACTAAAACAAGAAATGAAATTTGCCTATGACAGTTATGTGCATGTGGTCGAAGGGGATATTGTAAACAATCCAAAGTCATTCTGGTCCTTCATTAATAGTAAGAGAACTCAGACTAGAATTCCGGCTCATATGTCCGTGAATCAGAATGACCTATGTCATCCGCAAGATATTGTTGACGCCTTTGCTGCTCAATTTGCTCAAGTATTTACACCAAGTATCGGTACATCGGAATGTTTATTTACACAACGTCTTTCCTTTGGAGTGGGACATATTGATGAAGAAGATGTTCTAGAAAGTACATCTAGGCTAAAGTCAGACATGACAACTGGCGATGATGGTATTCCCAGCTTCTTGGTTCATGATGGCAGAATAACTTTCGCATATCCGCTAACAATTTTGTTTAACTTGAGTGTACGCACGTCTACATTTCCCTGTGCTTGGAAAGTTACAAAAGTAGTTCCTGTATTTAAGAGCGGCAATCGTACTGATGTCAATAATTACAGGCCTATTAATATTGTTGCCAATTTTGCCAAGGTATTCGAATATATATTATATACCAGAATATACAGTAATATTAGGCAGACGATTTCTATTTACCAACATGGATTTATGAGCGGCAGATCTACGGTAACGAACTTGGCGTGTCTTACTCAGTACATTTCTTCGGAACTCGACCAGCGTGGACAGGTTGACGTACTTTATACAGATTTTACCAAAGCTTTTGATACTATCAATCATGGAATCCTATTGGAAAAGCTGAACAGTGTAGGTATGTGTCCGTCTTTTATACAGCTTATCTCTTCTTACTTATCACACAGAAGCGGTTATGTTTTTTACAATGGATATTCCTCAAACAAATATTCGATTTCCTCAGGCGTCCCACAAGGTTCAAACATGGGACCTTTACTTTTTAATATATTTATAAATGATCTTCTGAGCAGTTTGACATGTAATGTACTTGGATATGCGGATGATCTGAAAATATATAATCGAATTGGATCAACGGATGATTGTTTTCTTTTACAAAGAAACTTGTGTATTATTGAAAATTGGTGCAGAAATAATCTTATTTCATTAAACATTAGCAAATGTCTTGTTGTATCTTACACAAAGTGCCGCAATCCTTTGCATCACAATTATAATATAGGAGCTGAACAAATAACGCGACAAAATAAAGTTAAAGACTTGGGCGTTCTATTTGACGCGGAACTATCGTTTAGTGAACACATTTCCGCGATGTGCTTATTGGCATCAAGGAATCTGGGGTTTCTGATAAGATCATGCCGTAATTTTAATAACCTACATGCAATAAGAACTCTATACTATTGCCTCGTCAGAAGTCGACTGGAATATGCGTCATTGATTTGGTATCCGTATTACATATATCAAAACCTGGCCGTAGAAAGAATACAGAAGAGATTTCTAAAATATCTAACTTTCCGGATAACTGGTGAATACCCTGAGCGCAATACTGATTACAACACATTGCTTGATACACATGAATTTGATAGTCTTTCCAACCGGCGAAAAGTACACAGTGGAAGATTCTTGCTAAATTTGCTGCTTTATAAGATTGATTGCTCTTCGTTACTTGCTCTTTTCAATTTTAATGTACCATCTTTTAACACACGTGTTATTACTACTTTCAGACTACCAAGAGCTACGACTAATAATTCATGTAGATCTCCAGCTTATCATATGTCTGCAAATTTCAATAATATGTTTGATGACATCATTTGATAAACATAATATGTATATGTGATTTTGTCTTTAATATTTGTTACTACACTTTGTCTTTTTCTCTCAACTTGAATTTTTATTCCTTTGCATTACACTTACCTAGGATTAATATTTTGTAATATTTCATTTATAATTTAATATTAATATTTTATAGTTGTTAGTTTATTACTTTGTATAGCAGATTGTTTTTTTTTCTCACTTGATTTCTCTTTATTATTACACCTCATATTATTATTATTATATATTCTATTATATATATATATTTCTTTTCTTGTCCTGTAAATGGCTATGCTGTTGGACAATAAAGTATTATTATTATTATTATTATTATTAAGACTGTCAAAGTCATAGTAGGTCTGATGACCGGTCATTGCAGACTGAATAGGCATAAGTATGTTATAAACATCGGCCTGGCAAATGATGCTCTCTACAGATTCTGTCAAGAGGAAGAAGTAACGTCAGTTCATGTTTTGTGCCACTGCGACGGCATACCGAGGACACGGTTTCTAGCAATGGGCGTAGAGAACCCCATAGCTAGTGGCTACATAAAAGAGCAGCTCTCTAAGAAAAAAGGGGATCACAATAGACCTGCAAAGGTCGCGGTGAAACAGGTTTGCATGCCACCCCATTCCTAACCTAACCTAATCTAAGAGTGCAACAGCAGACGGTTCAGAAAAATGAACATTAAAGTCACCACAAATTACTATGGTATTTTTACTTTTTTATAAAGATCAATGCTGCATAATATTTAAAAAATGATACTACTATTGTATATGTTATTGTTTTTATACATCGGTGTGTTAGTCAGAGGAAGAAAAAGCGTCGCCATGATGAGGAAACGCGTCTTGAATTTGTTGAAAACGTTGAAAATCAAAATTCACCGCTTATTCCACCGTATCATGTGTATGTGTTAACTTCCTTTGCGGTAAAATCATACGGACCATGTTCGGAATATTAATTTCACGATATTATTGGATATGAATTCCTTGAGAATCTCCTACAAGTTTCGTATAATTAATCCTTTTTTAGATATATGGCGTTGTTACAGTCGAGAAAATCGTATATGTATGTGTTTACCGTGTCCTCAATATTGCTCTTCAAGTATGCACGGCAAAGCGACTTAATTGTAATACAATATGTCATAAAATAATAAACAGAATCGGCACGATTACCAATTTAAAAGAAATCTCTTTGCGTAAGAGAAAAAAAAATCGGATACATTTGTTGAATATTAAATGTACAAATATGTTACATTATAAGCAGGAAGGGCAAAGCTGTAATGGAATAATTGAATCTTTAGAGTTTTAAGTAAAACACTTACGCACAAATTGCTTTAATAAAACAATAAGAATTAAAACGTGCGCATTATATTATTTATACGTATACATATCTGTGTATATTGTGCACGTTTATCCTTATTGTGTATATGTTGCTAATATGAAATATGGTTTCGATTTCCTGTTTTTTTAATATCGCCACATCGCGTGGAATACAAATTAGCAAAATCTTGATTCATCGTCGTTTTTGCATTACCAATATTTATTAATAATTTATTATCGTTGCGTCCGAAATATGTGCAGGTATTTTTTTAATAACATGCTAGACATAATCTGTTGTAATCCTTGCGAATTATGTATGAAGATTTATCAAAAGTGTCACATCGAAATAACCTATCAGAAATATGACAGATGTCAAAATTTATACTTATATTTAATTGTGATTATCGCTTATTTATAATGGAAGCTACTAGATTATAATTCTGCTAATGAAATGCAATG
This sequence comes from Holotrichia oblita, assembly GCA_023690525.1. Taxonomy (NCBI): domain Eukaryota; kingdom Metazoa; phylum Arthropoda; class Insecta; order Coleoptera; family Scarabaeidae; genus Holotrichia; species Holotrichia oblita. The sequence continues at coordinate 44,784,984 of CM043023.1, forward strand.
AAACACGGTATATTGTAGTTTTGCACAGTTGACACAATATTATCGTTAATTTATTCAAGTAATGTCATCCAAGGCGTATTATGAATAAAAAAATTGAATTTAAAAGACGTACACATACGTATAGAGTACTTCTAGGTAGAAATTATATACATAATAAAGAGTTTATTGTTTTGCATTAGTACTGAGGTGTTGCAAACATTTTTTCTTTCCGTAGCGAAAGCATATTTGGTAATACTTAATTGTGTTAAATTGCGTCATGGATTTCATGTTTTTTTTTGCATTACGTTTTATTTATTATAAAGGTGTCCCAAAATTAACGTAAGGTTTGAATTAAATAGAAAGCACAGTTTTTAGTCTTTAGATTGTTATTTTTTCATTAAATCATGAAGGACATAATTGTGGCTAAATTTCGTTGATGCAGCGTTTAATTTCCTCTTGTAATGCACGGGTGGTTGTGGGCTTATTGACATAGACCTTTGACTTCAAATAACTTCATAAGAAGAAATCTAATAGTGTTAAATCACACGATCTAAGACGCAAATTCTGATCACCAAAACGAGGGAGTATGGCATGTGGCACCGTCTTATTGAAACCACATATTGTCCATTTATCAGTATCAGTTTATCAGTATCAAATTTCGGCAGAAAGAACTTTGTTAACATGTCGCAATACCAAGCACCAGTAACAGTTAAGGTGAAAATGTGTTTCATCGCTTAAGATGATTTTGCTCGAAAAATCAGCATCCACTTGCAGATGTTCAATAATTCGTTCCACGAACTCTCTTAGCTGTTCAGGGTCATTAGGCTTCAGTTGTTGTGTTAATTGAATCTGACTCTCACACACTGTTTCAATATTGACATTTGAACGGCTTATTTTTGGACGACCTGTGTGTTAAACGTCTCCAACTGATCCCGTCTCCCTGAATTTTTCAATTAATCTTTTCACAGTTGGCGAGATTAAAACACTATTTTGACCATATTTGGTATAAAATTTTCGAATTGCGGTCCTAAAATCTACGGTGTTATGGTTACGTCGACAATCTTGTAAAGTTATTCGCCAGGTATTGCTCAGCCTGTACCCATCTCCTCGGTTGAAATTACTTGGATACTTCATAATTTCCAATGATTCCCATATCAATCTCTGATGGTACTGCATAGCTTTTGCTAAGACTGTAGGAAAAACTAGGCAATATCATCAGAGAACAGTAACAGATGCAGCTCATCGAACTGTGACGAATCGGCAAAGCGAAAAAGAAACAAGGTGTATAACAAGGAGCAGCAACAACATCAGTCTTTAGAAACTTTCTGAAGAAACTGACAACATTATCAGCGAAACGTCAAGTGCAAACTTATCTACGCGACAACACCCGGAAAACTTCAACATAGTCAACGACGGTCGCAAAAGTCTATGCTCAACAATCGTTATGATTTTCCACTAGTTTTGGAAGACGTTTACCAACCTTTTCAATGTTGAGTGGTTATTTATTCAACAATTTAAAGACGTTGATATGGCCGTAAATTCACATGTAAATCAAAGATTTCTGATGCTTACAGAAAATATATTTCAAAAGTTGAAAATAATACTAAAATTGGTTCAAATCAATTATGGAAATGCTTGAGTGATAAACGAAAGTCAACAAGAATCCCTAGAAACATATTTGGAAATGATTATGAACCTTATAATCCAGATGAAATGGTTAACGCCTTTGCTGATGCTTATTTAACTGGTGCAGAGTTTCTCGTTTCGGATGACTATAATCACTCATTACCATTTTTTTCTACAATATTGGAAGATTATCCGATTGGTATTTCATTTTTTTTCTTCAAATCATCAATTTGTTGCTAATTTAATTTCGCAAAATTGTATATTATGCAAACATGTAATTTCCTTTATTTCTTCTGCTCCACAATTTTGGATTGATGTTATAAGTCCCAGCATTCTTTTACAATTGCATCACTTGATTTGCCTCCTTTAGCATTAAAATTAGGGGAAGGTGTTCTAATATCGACCACCTAAGAATTTTTTTAAAACAAAACAATAACTATTTTCACTTTTTTAGTTTTTACTTTACTAGAACATTCTTTGGAACATGTACTGTTTATAAATACATCAAAATAAAATAAAAAAAGAACTTAACTATTTGTAAATAAATAAATCACAAAATATCTTCCTTGATCGATATTCCCCACCCTCACGGGAAATACCGACCACTTAAAGGGATAATATCAAACATTCTTTTATATTTTATCATCCACGACATCGTCACCATATTTCATTCATTCCAAAATCGCAACAAATTGGACAAACCCCATTTTTTTATCTTTCTCTTTTTCAATAGCAGGAAGATTTGTTCACAGAGTAATTTGTCCTACCATCCCGATTGATCTTACCATTTCTGTTAGGCTTGCTTAATTGTTTTATCCTTTTTAATTGGTGTTGAAGTTAAGATTCTTGACTATTGCTTCCTTCTGTTCCTCCTTAATACTATAGGAGAGGGAATTGCATGAATCTCCTCTAGTGATTTGTTCATTCGATGTATGGGCGCGTCATCGGTTACGTCAGGATCAAAAACAATCTGTGAATCTGAGGTATCACTTGTTTTTTTCTTGGTATTGCTGTTTGACGAATACCACTTGGACCGGGAATAGCTTCTTGAATAACATTATCTTGCAAAATTGTAGAAGTGATGTTTTCATTATCTGTGGCAATAGTTACGAACTCTTCTTCTCCAAATGTATTACGATTAAGCGGATAGATTCCTGTTATATCCTTTAATACCTTTAATTCTTAATACCTTTCTCAGCGGTTGTTACACGGTTGTAGGCTTTAGCAAATAGCTCAGCAATATTTGTTATAGATTTTTTTTCATAGTGAATTAAATAATGTTACGTCAAGGGGATGTAGTCTATGGGAAGTGTGAGGCGGCAATGAAACGACTATAACACCATTATCCTGACAAAAATTATAAACCTTTAAAGTGGAATATGTACTGTAATTTTTTAACGATGGTGCAGCAGCAAAATAAGTTTCTAGCGTGGTCGTGTCACTTGCTAGATGGCAGCAATGCTTGTTAGCGACGTCGCTATCGTTACCGTTTTTGTGACAATTTAGTGATCGATTTTACCCGTTGATCGATATTATACGCCGTTCCCCTATTTCAATTCTATCTACAAAATAAAACTTTCTATGTGTCCTATAATGGATATTGCTCAGTCGAATATATTGACCCCTTCTACGGATGTATCAAAAGTTTCTAATTTGGGTCTATTATTATTTACAATTTTGATCAATGATCTGCCTCTGTTTAAATTGCCTCGTCCTTGCATATGCTGACGACATAAAAATGCCTCACATTTACAAAATAATCTCACAACAATTTAACTTTGAATGATTACACTCGGAAAAGTTCGTCGTTTAAAACTACGTATCCATTCAAGATAATCAGATAAATGGTATCCTATTTACTCCTGTCACTGCATGATTCTTGATGAAAATCTAGGGCAGATTCTTAAAGTGTTTATCTTCAAATTGGATGAAGTCTATCCTGAGATTGGTATTTGCCAGGATATGACTTTCAATCCATTTTCCCTTTACCATTACGTTTATCATTATTATTATGTCAAAAGGGCTGTAAAGGAATACAGAAAGGAATTGATACCGACGCTAGAGAAATACATAAGAACACTTTATTTTTATTTACGTTTCTAAAAATATGTTGGTAATAACAGACAAAACCAAGTGATTCCAAAAGTTTGCTTTAAATAAACTGATGTAATTACATAGTTTTCAGCTGATATTATTTAGCCCTCGTATAATAATGTGTGATTTGTCATGTCTAAAAATATTTTGTAAGTTAACAATTTGCTTGATATAATCTTAGTTGATAATTTCAACAAGATATTCATTTGTATTTTCTGCTTTTTCAACTTCAATTTCTCCTCCTCCTATAAACAGCAGTGAGAGAATAAAACAAAATCCATAACCAGATCAATCATTGTAGAAGATGTCCAAATGCTGATATTAATGTTTGTGCTTTCCAAACTCCTGCCTGGTCCTCAACTGGCAACTCAACTACAGTAGTATATCTATCTGTATTCAGTCTAAGACATCTGTTCTGAAAACGTATTGTCTTAGGAATAATTGCCCTTGCAGGCCCTCCATAAGCTATCATATATAATCTTAGGTAAACCACTATAATGAACGGTGTTTTTGCCTTTTTGGATTGCTTAAATATCATGCCTCTTGCGGCAACTTTATGCAGCAAATTTAAGTTCTTGTTGTTGGGTCACAAACTCTAGTTGCAATCTTGACATTCATCTTGTCTTATGTTCTATCAATGCAAAAAAAGTCAGACTAGAAAGTGTATATGACTGCAGAAAATCGAGATTTAATTGCACTCTATTTTGCATTAAATGTTATAGATGTCTTCGTTGATGGCAAGGTATTTAGTAGTGCTGCCAATCAAAACCGATTTTATTTTTGACGATTAATTATCATCAAAATAGAAATCGTAATCAAAAAAACCGAAAACCGATTTTTAAAACCGATTTTAAAGTCGACTTTAAAATAGGTTTTAATAGCAATTTATTATAAACAGCTAAAGTTAAATTCATGTACATACATATAGGTATACAATTTGGGTGTAGGGAATGATGAAAGATGATCTTGCTATCTTCAAATAACATACATAGATCAAGGGTTCTGAATTTATGGGATTCACTTAAAATATGTTTCTAATAAAAGCATCATTTCTCTTACAGTATATCAAATTAGCAATTTTACAAAATTTGTTGATAAAATTGGTATTATACGAAAGAAAAATTAACTTTAATAGTTTCTAACATACCGCGTTTGAAAACCTTCCGTAATTATCAAATAATCGATTGGAAATTTAAGCGAAAGTAGTCGTCTTAAAGAGCGTCGATTTCAAAATACTCTAATTAGAAACCCAGAAGAAATTTTCTGATATTTACGCCATTATAAATGACCGAGAAGTAACTGTAAAAAAAATTGAGCGATTACCTCATATGTTATTGACGTGTAACCATCAACGATACCAAGCATATTTATAAAAAAAAAGAAGTATATCTATCCATTAATTATATGTTTAAGCTATCCATAGAGAACGATTTAGAAAACTTCGAAATCTGGCTTCATTATTACTGTAACGCATGTGTAGGAGTTATCTATAGCAAATCTTTTATATGTCATAAAATAGGAGTAAGTGTAGAACTAGCTTTCTATGGTTTCGCAAATAAACGACATACGAGGCCTATATGGGACCTAGTTTTCTAATTTTAAAGTCGTCGATATTTCATATTAAATTAATAATTTTTTTTAAAGAACACAATTATAATAAATAAGAATATACATGCGTTTATAATATTTAACAATCGAAAACGACGTTACATATAACATAATCTATTTATTTCTTTTATAAATTGGAAAGTTTGATCCAATTTCTTTGCATAATCATTTCAAGACTTGCCCTGCAGTGACGTTTATATATATTTTGTTTCTGTGATATGTCCTACAACCACACACAAAAAAAATTATATTATCTGTAGGTATCCAAACTTCAGAGATTTACTTATTAATTAAATTCTTTCACCTGGTGTCTCTAGTTTCTTATTTTGATAACGTGGTGTAATTTAAACGCTTAAATTTTTAAGGTGTGGTCATTGGAAATCAATGTAGCTGATATCGGAGTGATAAAATGTAATTTAAACAATCTAATGCTGTCAAAACTGTCAACGAAATGTAATAGCTGTTGATTATATTTGATATTGATACCTCATATTAGTAAATTGAAAAAGTTACATCCGTTGAAAATTGTGGGCTGGGTAGTGATTATATTGACAGCAAAAAATTAAAACTAAAAAAATGTTGTCTAAGAATTAGTACATCATATTTTAAGTAGTAGTATAGACACAAATAAGTAACTCTTTTCCTCCAAAGCTTAGTCCTACAAAATATGAGTTTTTACGATTATAATTTCTTACCTGAATCATATTTAATTGCTAAATGGAGAAGTTTGCTTCGCCAGTACAGAAGTTGCCAACCTTCGAAATTCCTGAAACAGAAATATAATTTATTTGAAGATAATAGTTATAAATTTTATAAAATTACAAGTTATTACAAGCAGTATATTGTATTGTATTTTTGGTGGGTCGTTCAGGTTCCAAGCACATCTCCTCACTCAGGACTAATTTGGGTGCCAAGGATTTGATCTCTTAAGATGTTAAGGTCGCCTGTCCTAGATACTGAATCCTCTGCCGGCTTAATGCTACGCACTCCAAAAGTATGTGCTCGGCTGTTTCAGTTCTCATTTCGCAGAATCGACAGGCGTCTTGATCGATTTTGCCCACCTTTTAAGATAGTATCCTTAGAGAGTAGTGACTAGTAAGAAGGCTCGTAAGACTCCTTACCTCTAACTTGCTGAGATCAAGTCATTTTTTATTGTTGTTTATAGAGGAGGGTCTCCCATTCTTGAACTTTCTTCTTGAACTGGTTTTTGGGAACGCCAAAGAAGGATTCCGGTCCAATGATATGCATGTCAGTGTCTTGCTTTGCAAGTTCATCCCCCATATCATTTCCTTTGGTATTGGTATGCCCAGGTACCCACAACAGGGATACCCTGTTTGTTGTGAAAAAAAGCAGTAGTAATAATTGCACTGTCTATATTGACGAATTAAATTTCATGTTTTATATTTTGTGTGCCTAGTTTTGATAAGAAATGAAAGATGTTTTATTGTTAGAGAAAAAATAATGTAAGGACAAGTCTTGCTACCAAAAAAGGTCAGCTTATTTGCGTCAGCATTACAGGTGCAATTCAAACCTGTCCAACTGTAGTAACGGAGGCCTTACTAGATCTAATTTCCTTTCACTTGTAGACGAAGAGGGTGGCGATAAGAGGCGCCATCTGACTTGAACGAAACACAGTCTTTAAATCAGGAGACCTATAGTAGGCGATCTAAGAATCCTACAAGAATGAGCAGAATTTCGATTTTTACAAACAGTTTCAAGTGATAATCTAAGACCGCTAAACGTGAGAGTCAAGTGGATCTAAACTACAAAATTCACCCATATGCTGGTATATGGACGGATCCAAAACAGATACAGGACTGAAAATAGGTATCTGTGGTCAGAGAAGTAAGATTTCGATAGGGATATGTGCATCCCAACTATCAATAACAAGAAATATGTTTGATTGACCATTATGCATACGAACGTCTGAAAAGGTGCTACTACAGGGCACGTATTTACAGCTTCTCAGACAGTGAGGCTATGCTAAAGGCTCTAGGCACATTCATCTTTGAGTCTAAGCTAACTTGAGGCTGTCTGCTCACCCTCAAAGCTTAGATCTAAAGGAAAACAGTTACACTGATGTAGATAACGAGTCATTAGCCTTGTGAGTGTAATGAGACTGCCAATGACCATGAAATAAGCCCTTAAGGCGAAATCCCTATTGGATTTCAATAAGAGAGACATCTCAGCAACATCACGGCTTTATTTATCGGCCACAGCTCTCTAACGGATTACCTCAAGAAAATAGACGAAGTAGACAATGATAAATGCCGATTTTCTTTGAAACACCAAGTCTAAGTGCACTTGGAATGGGCTGATAGCCTCTAAGGAGATCTTCGAAGCTTAAAGATCAATTGAGATCACGAGGTTAAGGGTATAGATCTTATCCGTTGCAGTAAAGAGTGGTGTTGAAGACAAACCAACTAACAATCTAATTTAATCTGGAGAAAATATGGAGCGTCAGCTCTCAAAAACAGCCGGTGTTGGTAAAATCAGCATCAAGATTATAAGGTTATGTCAACAAAAGCAGCAGCCATAAAATACATTACAGCCAACTTGTCAAAAAATTCCACAATCTTGGAAGGACAACCAAACTGATAGAACCAGTTTTTTTTTTAAGAAACCAAGGTATTTAGATAAGACCAACTGAAGCAACTTAACTGGGAACGGCAACGGGTTTGAAGACGCCTGCAGTTCTTTGGAAGTTTAAATAAACTTCTAGGAAAGCACCGTTCAGTGCCCTGGGAAAGTACTGCCATTGTAATCACCATATATACCATTAAGGCGTTGTTGTAGTGCCGAGTTGTGGTGGTAAAAAAGATTGCAGTATGCAATATTGGGGAAAGATTGGGTTCAGCACATTAACCAGCATTTTATGCAAAATGGGTTTCTGGCTTTGAACGTATAAGCATATTCCTCTTTAATAATGCAATATTGAACGATGTCGACTTTTAGGCATCCAAACCAACTGTTGTTTGAGAAAGTGATTTAGCGCAGCCTACTGGAGATTACAAACTAAATGGAATTCCGTTAGATTGTACTCTAAACCGCAAAGTTTAGCAGAACAGTATGGTATGGGTGGTAAAAATATCTTGTAAGATTTTTTCCAATTTATTTAATTACTTCATATTGGCCGACAACGAAATATTGAAGTGGATATTGTTTTTTTTTTCCACTGCACCTGAAGGGTAATTTGCGGAAGTAATAGGACAACATGATGTAGACAATCATGACAGGAATACTTTGCATTCGCAAAATCAAAGATATACATAACACAATCGAATTTATTTGATCTAAAATTTCTACCTCTGTTTTTGGCAACATTTAGGACAAATGATATCGGAGAAGTATGCAAATTCATTTGCTACATTTAAGCAATTTGCTGCAGCCGTTTAGAATGTACAGAAATGTGAGTATTAATAGCGTCTTCTTCAATTAAGAAGTTATTTTCTAATACACGATCTCCCACCACAACCAATACTGGTACCTGGTATAAAGAAAGGAAATAGCTGTTCATATATGAGCATTACATATTCCTCACAATTTGTGTGTGACCGGTCAACAGCGTTCGCCATATAAAAAAAAATGGTAGTTAGTATTCAAACAGACACAATGTTCGAAGTTCATTTCCTATAAAAAAAAATATGCAAACGTGATTTTATTCATTAAATACCAACTGTAGTAGCGATAGCTGTTGGCAACACCAGCACAAGTAGGTAAAGTAGTTATCCAGTCCAGCTGTGGACATGTATGCAAGTGCGATACGTTCATAAATACGTACTTACGCGCAGATTGACTACTGCGAGCTCTTCACGCACATCTGCGTTTTCTAACATACAATACGCCTGGCGTTTAAAGCCTAAAGAGGTGTTCCACGTTAGAGGTGTGACATGAAATGCACGCGTGCATTTCCAGAAAATCTAGGAAACGCGTGAGTTGTGGTTTTGAATGAAATTATACAGTTGTATTCACGTTCGCTGGTTCGAGGTATTGTGCGAGCGAAGTTTGTCGAAACAAATAAACAAACACTTGTTAAAATTTTAACATATTAAGCTCACATTTCAAATGTACACACACATACAGAAATAGTATAATTATGAGCATGATATATGAATATATAAATGACAGCAAGGAGTGTATTAGCTTATTTATGGACTTCTCCTAGGCATTTGATCTTGTTAATCATGATTTAGTATTAAAAAAGCTGCAGTACTATGGGCTGCTGGGCATTGCACATGATTGGCTGTCATCATACTTAACAAACCGAAAACAAATTGTAGTGTTTGGAGATATTAGCTCTTCTGATCTAGTATGAGCAGGGTATTAACTCCGGTGTGCCGCAGGGTTTGATCCTGGGACCTCTGCTGTTCATAGTTTGTTATCAGTTATGTTGGAGCACATGGAGATCCGGCCTGTGTGAGATCACATGTACAGCTAATACTGAATAAATTCTTTCTTTGGTTTGGCAAAAATGGGTTTAAACCCCAATGAAACTGTTTTTGTTAACTTCATGCCTGAAGCTATCGCCGATTTGCTATGGAATATACTGACTAGTTGATATTACTGCTCGAAACATCGTTGAAAACTATCATTTGAGTGACGCAATAGGTGTGGCGTTGTATACTGGGGCTCTAACACCGCTAGTATTAGAGCATTCCGACTTCAGAGAAGCGCTATTAGAATGATGCTAGGTGATCCTCGACGTTGCTCGTGTCATGATCTTTTCAGACAACTATGCATACTACTACTGCCATGTCTCTTTATATGAATGAATTATGGAATCCGACATTCTATGCAATCCCTCTAATCCATCCAAATGCTTTTACTCTAAGGGCTTCGTTATTTTGCTAAACCTGGACACCAGGTCCTGCAACCTTTTTGTAATTCTATGAGATGGCTCTTCTGGTCTGAGGTTGTGGTGGACATGTTGGGCTTCTATTGATAGCTTCGCCTTGTTCTGGGAGGGGGTGGTAGGCTATCGGAGTCTAACTCGCCCAAAATACTGGATTAGTAGGTTCTCCGACCATGACTTCCTTTCTAGTGCTCCTCTGGCGAGCACTATACCTACATGCTCATTTATCGTAGGAAGAGATAGGTCACGATGAATTCATACGTTATTGAGGTACCAGGGTGCTAAAACAATCATGTGCAGCACCCGCTTTTGGAGGCAGTTGATGCTTTTACTCTCTCTGTATTTGAACAACTGCACACCACTAGGATATTACGTATTTTCTTGACCAAGTTTTAGAAAAATGAACTTCATAAATATCCATGAATATCTAAAAGCGCGATATAAAGGAAACTTCAATTCGTAAGCACATTATAAAAAGATCATAGTCGCTCTTAAGTACACCTTTACCAAAAAAGTTTGCTCAAACGTCTGTGAGTTAGACTATTCCTGCTCTATAGCATGAAAGGTAATACTTTGCAATGTGAGTTCACAACTGTATTCGGAATAGTTGACAAAATTTGATTCATATACTTGTTTCTCATTTGTTTTATTTTTGTTTCATCTATAAATTTGAAGGTTATTGTTATCGGTCAAGCAGGTTTGTAATGTTAAAAGCTAGCCTTAGATAGCTGCAGTGGTTGGATGGCTATCCAATGATGTCGAAGATCGTTCAGAACCTTGGTTGTATTCTTCCAGAGGTTGGTGACATTTTTCTGGGAGAAATTTTCCCGATCGATCTACCATTCGTTGTTGGGAGCAAATTGGTTAATAACGCAGTATTATAAGCAGCGAGATAGTGCTGGTACAATGCCAGTGAGTACGTTTACAGACACATAAATTACACAGCAAGAATTGGAGCGCTAGTCAAACAAGAAACACAGTTTAAGAAGCCGATTTTTTTAATTGGGTTTATTTTTTAATCCATCATTTTGATTTTTTAATTTCCTGTTGAACAAAGTTTGTTTAGTATTTTTTTTAGTTTAAATGTGGTACCTACACTAGCCAAGCCGATTGTGTCAGAAGAAGATGTACAGGTCTTCAAAATAGCTTCTTTCACGTGTGAAACACGGACACTACAGCAATTTGTGTCAGAAACAAATTAGAAGAAGTACTTGGTGTAGCAGTTAGTGAAAGAACAACAAGAAGCAGATTGCAAGACTATAGATCGACTGCTATAAAACCTGCACACAACCCATAGTTAATCAGCAAAAACCGTGTAAAGCTATTGTGCTTTGATTATGAACATCAATGCCGGATTAATGAGGAATGGGGCCATATTATTTTTAGAGGCTAATCGAGATTTAATAACAGCTCTCCTCATGCATGTAAAAAAGTATGTCTAAGAGCTTGTGTTGTGAGAGCCTTTTGCAATGTTCATGGATTAGTTATGGTTTGGCGAGGAGAATTAATATAGAAGCTCGTACGAATTTAGTGGTGATAGGTGGTGGTGCTCTGAATGCAAAATTGTTATCTTTCTGTCCTTGTCGTTGGCTGGACTTATAATAAGGTTAATCAATGATATGGTTGGAAGTGGACACTACAGAATTCAAGTAATGATAACACAAATCAATCTTATCCTATTGCTGGATGGAGTAGCTCAATCGACAACAGGATTCTTGAAGGCTAAAACCAGATGAAACTGAACATCCATTAAACTTACCACGCATTCTAGGCTTGATATAATACAGAGGAAGACTCTGGAAAAAGAAGTAGAAGAAATGCATGCATTTATTGTAGTACCTCTCTAAGTGTAATAAAATCCATTACAACGTCGGGGAAGTATCGTACCAGCTTATTAGTTTGTTACTTGTGACAGTTTTTTGAATAATTACTTAATTCAGATCAATTCCAACATATTTCTCACGCTTTTTCTTGAGCTTGGTGGGGTGACTTTCAAATAATTTTTAATACCCTATCAAGATGATTATTATATCTAAATTTTGCATATTTGTGAAAGATTTTAATGCAAGATCTTGAATCTAAAGTCAATTAAAAAGAAAAATTTAAACTCGGACGTAACCTTACCTTTATCAATCCGCAGATACCGACGTTGACCCACAACAAAATGAATCTCAAACCTATGCATTTCCTAACGAAGAAATTCTAAAATATTTTCTAGCATTGCCGGCTATAAATCTCTTTCGCGCATACATTCGTACATGCAGACCATGAAATTATTCACATTTATTTCTTGTGATTCAAATCAGGGTTACGATACTCTATTTAATACTTTCAATCAGCTAGCGCTGTACACGAACTACGAACACACGAAGAAATACAAACCTACTTTTACATATGGATATCTTTACCATTTATACAGAAATCTGAGACGTTTTTTCATTACTCTATTTCACCCTTGCTCCATATGTATTAAGCAGTTATTCAATACGCTCCGCGTTGTTTGCCTCTTTTGTGCGTAAGTAACGGAAACGAGTCGAACTGAGATGGAAATAATGGTATGTGAGAAGGTAGTAAGAGTTAATGCACTGCCTTTTTTTAAAAAATCCCTGGATAAACACAATATCGAATTCAGATTTCAGAAAATTCACTTTGAATATTGAAACCAGTCGTTATAAGTTTCTATTACTAGGTACTATTATAAAAGGAATAAACCATTTGCCTGGCCGCGCAGTCACACAGGTATTGAATTACTAACAAAATAAAACGTGAAATTGTTATGAATATGTAAGTAATAACTAGATACAGGTATTCGTATAAGTGCAATTTGTAAGAAATATGCAAATTCTACTACAATATCGATCAGGTTAGATGGATTTCTATATGATTATTTATATATAAACACACTTCTGACGTGAAACAATAAAAACATCTTCATTTTAGGCCTTTTCCAAATTTATATTGCAACTTATAATATAAATATATAACTTCATCAGTAATAATTTTTGAATATTGGCACAAATGCATACAGAAAAGAATTTCGTTAAAAAAATGAATAAGTAGCTGATAAGCTGAATGTTATTGCCAAGAAAAGTTTTAGCAAAATTGCAAGTGTAAACTCAAAGATAGCGAGGAGAGGCTGAGAGTATGCCACTGCGAGAATCTCCCTGGTCTGAGACACTCCAAGATATTCTGGTTAGTGCGACATATTTAACAATAATGTCAAGATTTCCGTTCTGTAACATTCAGCGTTTAGTATTAAGATGCAAGCATATTTTGGGTACTGTTTAAAGGTTAGTATTTTTAATCGGTTTACCTTAAAGCAGCTACCCAACTTCAATTTTCTGTAGAGATTTGCCAGCCAAGTTGTAAATAATTTGAAGTGCAGGTGGCCCTATTTGAAAAATTGTACACGGCAAACTGCGCCATTCGCAGAGCCAAGGATCTGTGGAACGTTGTAATAGAGATGTAAGAGATGCTCTTATATGTTGGATGGCAGATGAAAACACCAGACGCTAGATTGATGGACTGCGTTTTTTTTCAGTAAAAGTTACCACGCTGCAATTAAGCGATCATCCTATGAAGCCATGTTCGGGAGTGCCCAAAGAAATGGTTCAAAAGACTCTGACTTGTCCCAGGATATGATTGATTCATTGGAGTCTGAAGAAGATCTAGAAAAATTGATAAACACAACAACTGAATTTCAGCATACTACGGAGAATATTTCGATTATGGGTCTAGAAGAAGCTGAAATTATTGAAGACGTGAAAAATGTAGGAAACAGAAGCGAACAAGCTAATACTCTGGCTGAAGAAATCGGAGGTACAGCCAACAGTAAAGAGCACACTTTTATTGACAATGAAAAAGCAGAAGATGTAGAAATTAATACCAACTCAACAATGAACGAACGTAATTCGTTGTGCAAAGAAAAAATTCATAGTCCTTCTGGTATTTGGAATCGTTACTAGTTAGTAACGATTCTGAACCAGAATTTCAATGTTTTCTTTGTCAACGTACTCGTGACATAAGTATCAATCGCGAAAATGCTAAAAGAGGTTTAGAAGTTCAAGCCAATTTGATGCTCGCATAATCAAATACAAAATTTAAACCAACCATAATAGGTGGACAATGTTCTTGTACGAATACCAGACGTAGATCGCGGAACGTGATGGCAGTTGTCCAAGCAATTGGGAATGGATTTTACAAATTAGCAACAAACAATGGAATGTTACAAAAGCTGTTTTGTAGAAATGAGTTTCAATTGCAAAGGTGACTACCAGACCATGTTATCAGGGGTGAATCAGTCCCCATCTTTCCATTACTTCACTTGCTCACTTATTCTTTTCCATTGTGCCCTGTCTTTAATTTTATCTTTCCACCTCACAATGCCTATTCTTCTCAAGTCCTCTTCCACCTCTTTCAGCCATCTGGATCTAGGTCTTCCTCTTCTTCTCCTACCTCCCGGCCCCCACTGAGTCATTACATGCCTCCATATGTGGCCTAGCCATTTAACTGTCTGTTTCTTTGTTCTTCTTAGCATGTCTTACCCCTGTAGTTCTTGCATTAAAATCCATAATTGAAAGAGGAAATTATCCACCAGAATTGGTTTTTAACGTGGATGAAACTGGACTTTTTGGAAAAGAATGTCAAAAGGGAGCATTTATATCGCGAGAAGAAAGCCGAGCACCGGGTTTCAAAGCTTCAAAAGACCATTTTACTCTTCTTCTGGGTGGTAACACCAATGGCGATTTAAAATTAAAACCTCTACTTGTGTATTATGGCAAAACCCCAACCTTTCGGACTTAAACACTTGCATTCGGGTGGAAATAGTTTTCCTATCACCCAACACTACGTCGTTAATTTAGCCTATGGATCAGGAAGTTATTGCAAATTTTAAGGCACATTTTATCTTCGTCATACATTTCAACAACTTATTGATAAAACAGAAGGAAGGAGTGTTGCAATTTTGGAAAAAATATAACATCCTAGACGCCATAGACAATATCAGCGCAAGAATTAACTATGCAGTGCAAGAATAGAGTGTGGAAGAAGATATGGCCGGAGGTATCTCAGGATTATCAACGAGAAGAGCCTGTTGTTGGTCAAATTGTCAATCTAGTCGAAACAGTAGGACTAGGAGATGTAGATGAGCAGGATATTGACGAGCTACTACAGGTTTTTGGTGAAGGCCTTACCAACGACGACCTTCAGGAACTAGAAAAACACGGAATTGAAGAAGCCAAAAACAGTGGTTCTGACGACGATGAACCAAAAAAATTATCACAGACTTTCTTAAAAATACTTTGGAAATAGATCAAATTGTAGCGAATGAACCAAATTTTGACAAGAGTGCAGAAGCAAGAAGAGGAGTTTTGGATGCGATCGCCTGCTACCGACATGTGCTTAAAGACAGAAAAAGAAAGCGACAAATGACTGTAGACGATTTCTTGGCCAACAATATCAGAAGAGCCAGGACCATATTCCCATTTCCCTATTTACTATATATTGTATTAAAATGACCTCATATAACGCTGTTTCGTTTAGCGCTTCTATCTTCAGGAACAACAAAGTTACTTTGGTGTGGGTACCACGGGTATGAAAGCATATCAGGCAACGAAATAGCAAACAAACTGGCAAGAAAGAGTTCTGGAACAACATTCAGTGGACCTGAACCGTTGATCTTGCGATAAGCAAGACCACAAAAGCACACCAGGTACACCAGGCACAAGATAGATACACAGTAAACAGATTATGGGGCAGCCGATGTGCTAACTCTCTGCCGAGTACAGCTATGAACAGTGATGCGTCTGTTGCTTATTTGTAGAGTATGCAATGAGGAGAAGGAGACATTGTCTACCACATTGTCTTTGAATGCGTTGAGGGTCCTAGTGAGAGGTCTGCTAGATATTTATAGTACTTTATAGAACACAAATGAACAAATTTTTAATTTGAGCACACAATTACTTTTTACTACTAAACAGCAGGTCCTCAATACCATGCTGAAGACCTCAATGCTGTTGCCAATATTTCTTCATTAATGAGGCACACTATACATGTGTGACATCAGGTACTTATTTTTATTGAATATTTGAGTGCTGTTGTTTTACATTTAGGCAACGTTTCTATAAATCAAAATCGGGTTAGTCGCGTTAACTCACACTCTATCATAGCAGAAAAAAAAACTAATACATATCCATATAATACATATTGCCTAATTGTGGCAACACTTATATGACCAATTGTGCACATAGATATTTGATTTACTATAAGTACGTTCAGCGTTACTGGGGTACTGCTGCGAACATTCTATGTACAGTACGACAAATGACTAACAAGTCGACAAATGGAATAACAATGGATTTTGAATGGCTTTCTCTTATGTTTCGTATAGTACTATATGCGTACGTTTATGTATGTAATACATAAACTATATGTATGATTGATACGGACCCCCATTCAAGCAAATGATTTACATAGTTATAAAAATTCACCGTTACTCACTACATAGGTAATACCAGCTAGATACGACAGTAACTCATTCTTATTAAAAGAAAAATATGAAATAGGTTCGCAGATGTCTCTTTAAAATCGTGAGATTTCATCGAAAATTTGAAGACAAACCGTATTCTTCCCGATTCCTTACAACACCACTAAACACATTCCTTTATATTTTCACGACATCCTAACTCTAAAAATCGGTTCGTTACGGTTTACGCGAAAGAAAGAGAACGTTTCCTCCGAGTTAAACCAAAAATCTAACGATCAGACAGTGAAAAATCTTTTACGATTCTTTTGTTCATTTATTCTTGTTTGGTTTAGGTGTTAAAGGTTCCACATTTTTTTTTAGCCTATACACATCGATTCCTTTTTAATCTCTCATCTTTCCATAATCAATAACCGGCAAACAGTACGACCGGTGGGTGGAATGGTGCACCTTTTATTTGCGTCAGTTTTGTGATTTTTAAAGATTATTATTGAAATACACACTCGTTTCTCTCAGAAAAGCTCGTCCTGTTAAAATTGTGTTCGATACGTTTATAGAATAACAGTCAATGTGTTGTTGGATGATTATAGTAGGGTTTCTACAGGTAGGATTTGTGTAGAAAGGATGTTTTATGAAAAAAAAATCTCTTTTTGCGACGCAGATTAAACATTGCTTTTTAAAAAGTATAAAAACGCCAAAGGAATATCTTTTGTTAATTTACAAAAATTATTGTTTGTAAAACCTTGTCTTAAAGTAAACATAAATTTGATTTTTGTGACTCACTTTACTGTAATAAAAACAAAAAAGTAATGTAAAAATGAACTTAAAAAAGGCACATTTGAAATGAATAAAAGAGCTATGTTGCTTCTTCCACAAAGGTGATACGAATTTTGTTCTATTTTTGCGCATGTCACGAAAGAAACAAATATCAGGCTCCATCCTGGTATGTACTGAACTAGATAAGGATCAGAGTCAATACGATGCACTAGAGAGTTGAAACAATGGCTGGTTCTAGAGCTCACCAAAAGGTACTAAGTTTAGTCGTGTATAACTTATAATCGAAGTAAGCTTTTTTTCCTATTTTATAATTTTATCTGTAAGGTCTCTAAAGGATTTGTAGTAATGACTAGTTTTAATAATATTGGCAATTCATCATCTTTAAAATTTTGCATGTCCTATACAGTTCTCCTCAACTTCAATCAGAATAAATTGAGTATTAATGAAATTTGAATTAAATAAAGTCAACATTTTTAAAATCTCGAAAAGTTTTCAAGAATGGAAGAATTAAACTAGGAAATTTGAAGAGATACCCAGCAAAAGACCCTCGCGTGTTTCCAAAAAACATGGAAAATCTAACACCCTAAGATGGGAGGTGGTCTCAGTATTACGGATTAAAGTAGACTCCATTAGTGAAACGAAGAGAGGAGTTAATCTGTGGTCTTCCTTTATAAGAATCATTTTGTGTTGAACAATATAATAATCAATTCATCACAAGTAGGTGATTTCAAAGCCCTCAAAGAACTGAGTGACAGTAGCAAATGCTCACTCAGGGCACTCAGGAGTAGAAAATTGCACCTCTGCCATCTCCATCCGTCCTAGTAAAGTTCATATTATTAATATCAACGATCTGAGTCAAATTGTGGATTTAGTCATGGCTTTGTGACTCCAACCAAGTCAAATTTATGCTTAAATATATTTTCCTTATATATCTATCCCAAGCTTGTAATTATGAAGGAATTGTATTATGCTTTCCACTTCTAAACTGTCAGAGTCTCGATTATCAAACCATCATTGCTACTGTATGTACAGTATATGGACAAAATATTACGGGCACAGGAAAAATATTAGAATAAACATGGCTCAAACGTGAATAACAAAAGTTTATTACCTGTGGCATATCCTTATAAAATTAATTTAAAAAGTAAATAAGGACTTGATTAATATTTAGACTAACGACATTTGGATTGAATTAACGCCTTACAACGACGAGGCATACGATTTATAGAATTCTGGATGGTTTTCTTTATAAGATCGCTATTATACCATTCTTGTCTTATTGCTTCTATGAGTTGTACTTTCGTTGTTAGTATTCTCTGGTTCTGGCGAATTTCCTGCCCAGTATAAAATTTTTAATTTTTTTGAAGCCAAAAACTTTTTCATCTCTGCAGCTGTATGACGTGGGACTCCATCTTGCATAAATATGCAGTCGGGTTGCCTACCATATCACTCAGCAATTTGAGGTAGCAAACACGTTTTTAGAACAGCAATGTATTGCTCTTTACGCATTGTGCCTTCCACGAAGTGCAGTTTTCCGGGCCCTTTTCCACTGATTACTCCCCAAATCATAACAGATGTCGGATGTTACTATTTGGCGAACTGAATTCATAGTGTATTGGTCAGCCTTTCTCCGTCTAACATAGATATTTGGATTTATTACAATTTGAATTTGACTCTCATCAGAAAATAAAACCTAAAATATTGAATTTAAAGTCAATTGAAGTTTTCAGTTGCCTTTATAAAGTGTTACCTTTCTCCACTGTTCAATCGGCCAATCTCTATATTGCTTAGCCCTGACCAACCGCTTTTTACATTGAATTTTATTCGGTTTTGGTTTTTTTGTAGCTTTGTAAGTTTTAATGCATTATTCGGTTAATCGACGTGTTATTGTCCGTTTCAACACATTGATATTCCTATCATGTAGCAGGGTTTTGATGATTCTAAGAGGCTTTATTTGTCAATACTGTTGTAATCATAATCCGATCAGCTCGTGCATAAGTTTTTCTTTTTGCGCCACAGTTTCTCTTTCGCTGGCCAGTTATGGTTGTATCATGCTTAATGGAAATAGCAATTTTTGATACGGAACCCTCGGATAAACGAATTTTTGCACCAATTTCTCTTTGACTGAGGTTGGAGAATTTCAGCAGAGCCACTGCCTCGGCAATTTTTTCAGTTGTGAGATCACACTTTCTTCCCAAAAGACTTCCTTCTTTATCAAAAGACATAACAATGTTACAAACTTACCACGAACTGTAGGGAGTAGTAGCTGTCAACATTCGAACAAACGCTTATGATGAAGCACAGCTATTGCGATCCATTTTATCGTTTTTAACTAACAGTGCTAGCTTTGATTGCTTAATCTTATATCGAAAAGATGACACTTGCGTTGTAGTGTGGTTTTACTTGGTGTTTTCAAATAATTTTAACGAAAACTTTTATTTTATTTTCAAATAATCACAATTTTAGGTGAGCCCGTCATAATTTGTCCATATACTGTAATTCCAGCAATAGCAATGCTCTAGGACACCACTTAATTACATGCAAATGTTTGATTATTCAGGTTTGTAATGTTTTCTTATATTTTATGAACGGCAAAATCTTTAGAATCTCAGGAAGATGACATTGGAATTTTGCTAAATTTTGAAGAGGTGTATAGCTAGTGGCAGCAACTGATCTATCTGTGGTCCTGCTTGCTCCTTCTAGAGCTGAACGAAGCCTCTAGGTCTCTTCTTCGTCTTCATGAATGCAGATCCCACTGGCTCCAGAGTTGTGTGTTGTTAATGGCGTGGAATGACATCTGTGGGATTACCGGTTCTGATCTTGCTGAACCAGGATATGTTAAGCCCTCCTTACGGCGACACGTAGTGAAGGACGATACTGCTTCAAGCCAGCTGTTTCAGCGACGATTGGGTTAGATGATAGATCTTTCTTCTCTTTCCAAGGTCTTGGAAAATCAGGACAGCACTCCATAGGCGAGGATTGGAAGTAAAACACAGTAAATTATTAGCGTAAGTCTTAGTGATAGAAGACTCTTATTACAAAGGAAAGGGTAGGCGACCGATCAGGTGATGATTTTGGTGACATGCTGGCGAAGAGTTAGTCCAGCATCGAGAATCATTCCAAGGTAAGTGACTGTTGTGTTCAGGACAAGCGGTAGTCAGCGACATGGAGATGGTCATCACGACCAGCATGTAATTTCGTGCACGCTGCGCTAAAGTTCTCAGTATACCAGCGCTTCACTTCTGGAAGACGTAAAGATAACGGTAATGTCGGCGTATATCGCTAAATGTGCTCGCTGGATTCTAGGTATGTCGTAAATAAATATTTAAAATAGTGTTGGATTGAGGAGCGAGCCCTGCGGCACGCTCATAGAGGCCAGTCTTGGCGACGATTCCATTTTGATTACGAACTTTCGATCTTGTAGATCCGACCGTACGATCTTTATGAACTCAGGATTGAACCTCGCAACCACCATTTTGTAGATAAGTCCCCGATGCCAGACGGTGTGAAAGGCGCGTGAAAATCAAGAAACACCGCTCCTAT
The DNA here is from genome assembly GCA_023690525.1 of Holotrichia oblita. NCBI lineage: Eukaryota > Metazoa > Arthropoda > Insecta > Coleoptera > Scarabaeidae > Holotrichia > Holotrichia oblita. The sequence goes on from CM043023.1 coordinate 44,805,944, forward strand.
CGTCTCACGAGTCTCAAAGGAGTTGTGGATTGCCTCCATGACACAGAAGAGCTGCAACTCTAGAGGAGATCCTCTGGAAAACAAACTGTTCATCCTGTATGATACAATATAAGATGAGCAACCGATTACTCTTGTACTATGATTATTCTTTATAACAATTCTGTTAAAGTCTTTACAAGATATCATGCACATCACAAGTGGTATTGGTCCAATAATCGAACCTTGTGGCACTCCATATATGACGGTGTACTGTTTCTGTTCTTTAGATAGATCTCAATTTATTTTATTGCTTCTAAAATGTGAAATCTCTAACTTATTGTGTAATATTTGATGATTAATCGTATCAGAAGCTCTTTATAGGTCCAGCAGTGTACGGTATATGTTACTACTAACGCCTGTATTCTGTAAAAAAACTCTTCTGCATATGTAATAGGTCGTACATTACTAATTACAATATTTATTTTTTATGGCCAATAATCACATTAATGAAAGGTAAAATTTTAGAAGTACTTACAGTCCATCAATTTAAAGAGAAAGTTAATTAGGAATGCATACACACATCAAAATCTTTAAAATTGATGACTTTGATGATGGTAGCTTTCCGGATGTTATAATGGCAATGAAATAAATTCGTGCTCTTCGAGAATAAAAAAATCAGTACCTAATACTAAAAATTAATTTAAAGAAAGTCTTACGCAGATATTTATGTTTAGAAAAATATGCTTCCGGTAATAAATTAGAAACAGAATTTAATAATAAACTCAATTATTATTCGCTGAAAACAACAAAAGTCACACATGAGCTATAACACACACAAGAAGACAACATCGCTTTATAGCTCCAGTCAGATATTATCATATCTTAATAACTGTCGGTCTCTTGTACTGACCAACGCTGCGTTTACAGCACAATAAATATTAATATTGTATTAATTTTTATTGCTATGTTCGAGGTCGCAAAAGAGGGCAATACGTCCGTCGATATAGTACAAGAACTACGGATAGAAAGAATCAACGCAAGCGTTCGTCCATTTTTGCCACAGTAAACGTTTTTAGTGCAAACTGCAGCGGAGAGTAGGAGCAGAAGAAAATAATAGATTGCAAAAAAAGAGGGATATAAGGAGGGAATGCTGCGAGTGGTATATGTTGCGAACACAAGAAACCCAAGTTCTGTCCAACAAATGCCATACTACCTATTGAGATACCCCATAAAATCGGAGAAAAAATAATTTTACGTTCGATTTTACGAGGCTTATGAATATTTCGAACGCGAAATGGTATGGAATGGAAATGAGTTTGCACAAGTCTCTTAAATGTGGAATGATATCGGTACAGACGTATTGTAGTATTATGCTATTTGAAAACATAAACACTACGTGCATAATAGTGTTATCAGTATAAATCTTGGCAATATGATTAATACGTGAGATACTGTCGTGTCAATCAGGAAACTACAGTTGTCAGCATAATAAAGTTTTTGTTTGTCGTGATGTACTAAGATTGCTTTGGGTGAATTAACTGCTGGGTATGATGTTCCAATCCTTAAAACTACAAAATTTCTGTAGGTCTATTAACATAAAGTGAACAAATAAATCAATAATGCATTGACCTAAATTTGAGTTCTTGTTAGGTTATAATCTACCTTTTTGCTTAGACCTTTTTCTGGAGTCTGGATAGATGACAAACGAAGCGTTCGCCAAGTAGCTGCATTATTTTCAGGAGCTCTCACATCCATTTTTTTGTGTTAGACACCCAACGGGAAATCAATTATTTAAAGTAAGCTGCTAAACTTTTCTGAACAGAATATGGAAACTGAGCACTTGTTTGCATCCGCTAATCTAGGTAGATCTAGACATTTTTTTTTTGTTGAGACGTTTTCATAAATTATAAAGCAGAAAAGCTTTGGATAAATGTTGTAATTACTAGGAATGAATTCATGTTTATTGTGCCAATACCTTTCCCTGTGTTGCTCATCTATACTTCCTAAAATATCTTATGAGAGATTGATTGAATACACATGAAGAATATGTTGAAGCTACGATTGTTTATCTGTCAACTTCAACTAATCAGTTGTCCGTAATGTTAACTCATCCCCCATTACTGCTAAATACTTTTGGGTATAGCACTTCAATTTTTCCATGAATTCCATGAATTATTTAAGCCTTTTCACACCTTACAGCAAAAGGAATGCAAAAGGAACAGATTTGAGGCATACCAGCCAAAACTGTAATAAGTGTTTCTTGATCTTTCTGTAGATAGTAACCTCTTACAATTAGTGACAGGAACAAATTTATTTTAAGCTGAGACAATTAATAAGACTAGTAACTGTCATTTTATTTTTTAGATGGCAGAATCATACAGTTTTAATTCAGAGGAGTGTGGGTAGAGAGGAACAGGGAGAGGGTGGATCGAAACTTTAAAAAAGTAAACTTGAACGTAATAGTATTCATGGAAGGTATCTGTTGAAATGTGGCAGATAACCTGCCCTGACTTTGTATGATAAACAGCTTTTGGTTGAAGTTGAAGCTCCTCAATTGTGTGTCCAACACACAATTAACCACACCATGAAGTTTCTCCACGAAAACAGACAGCATCATTATGACTTATTCTACTTTAAAACATTTGTCTCTTTTACTACTATGGCAGTTTTATTGGTCTTCATTTCATTCTCCTAATATCAAATTTAGCAAAAACTATTTCTTGTGTACTAAATACTGCATCTGATCTGGATTTCATTGCTCAGCTTACTAAAAAGATAGCATTCGGGGTGGTAAGTGATTCTTTTGTACTGGAGAGTACTCATTTTTTATATACAAGTCAAGAAATTTGTTTCTTTAAAGATGCTTTTAAAGAACTGATTTTTGTCTTGGTTTAAACAGGATTTTAGTGATGTAGCAGTTGATACGTCAGGGGGTGGGATGTGATGACTATAACAAGCATGTAAACATTGTTCCACTATATCATTGTCTTCAGCATATTCCAAAACCAAAACAGTGAAAGAATCAGTGAGTTATATATCCAGATTCCTGAAGATGGCTGACGAAACCTGCGGGGAATATTTTAGTGCTGCTACCCATACTTGCAAACGAACGAAGGATTGCTTCAAACAACAAACCAGCCTAACACGTTTTTGTCAGTATTTTATTTTGTTTTTTTATTCATTTTGCATTAGATTTAAAGAAAGTTAGTCATTTTACGATCTAGAACACCATACGTATGTAGTTAATTCACTGAGAGCAATACACAATTAAATACATCGTGAGCATTTAACACAATTATGTTTCGAAGATTTCTCAATGGTATTGCGTTTTGTTCTTGAAACTTTGCACACATATAGGGTCTTCCAATAAGATGTTTCATTTTCAATAGCCCGCCATTTTAACAATTGTCATGACTCAACCGATAACTACGTGACAGATGAAATGTAGACGCATTACAATTATTAAAATTCGCAAAACTGAACCATTTTTCGGTCGTCGCGAAGCACCTTCCCGCCCAGCAATTGTGGAAAAAATTTGAGCTGTTGGGACAAGCTAGTGATGTGAAGAATCGAACTTGTGCATGTCGCTCAAGAACAAATGAGAACATTGTTGTTGTAGCCCATAGTGTTGAGGAGAACCCAGGTTTGTCCATTTCTCGTCGATCTTTGGAATTGGGCATTCCACCAACTATATTACACCGAATTTTGCATAAAGACTTAGGTCTTAAGGCTTTTAAAGTTCAGTTAACACGACAACTCACGCCAACCGACCATCAACAACGTCGTGCTTTTGCTGATTAGGTCCTTGAAATGCATCAAACTGAACCGGGATTTCATCGAAAAATCATCTTGAGTGATGAGGCTCATTTTCACCTCAGAGGCTACGTAATCAAGCAGAATTGTCGCATTTGGGGCTCGGAAAACCCAAGAATGATTGTCGAAAAGCCCTTTCGTCCTCAACGCTCGACTGTTTGGTACGGTTTTTGGTCTAGCGGGGTCATTGGACCTTATTTTTTCGAAAATGAGGCTGGAGAAACTGTTAACGATCGATGATTAATGATTTTGTTTAGCCGGAATTGGAAGATATTGATGTGGACGACGTTTATTTTCAACAACACACAAATAACGATACTATCGCTCTTTTGCGTGAAAAGTTTCCTGGCAGTGTGATTTTTCGAAAAGACGATCATAATTGGCCACCGAGATCTTATGATGTAGGTAACACTTTTAGACTTTTTTCTTTGGGACTACGTGAAAGATAAGGTCTATGCCAATGAGCCACAATCCATTTGGCTGATATTGTTATCCATTATTAATGGCATACCCTCCTCTTTACAATTAAATAAACATCCGATGATTTCGCTTAAAAATACTAGCTTTTTACATATCAAAATGAAACCTCTTATTGGAAGACCCTGTATTAATCTTTGGAATGAAAATTGAAGAATAGAAAAGTAGTCCCTAAAACTTCGGTTCTAAAGCTGTAAGGAAATCGTGGAACTGTTAGGTTCTAGAACTGTTATAGTTGATCCGAACTTCTGTCTTAAAAGCATTCCATGGTCAACTGATGAGTAACAAGATAAAACAAAAGTTTCTTAAAATTAAGATGTAGTATTGGCAGGACTTGGTCAGAAGACGAGGAATCAAATGAACAATGAAAAAACATTAGATGTTGAAAAATTTGAAATCAGATGAATCATTCAGGATTGGTGCTTACCAAATCGTGCTTGATACAGATGAAATTATTACACCACATTTGTAATCGAAAGGGTTTCAGAAAAGAGAAATTCAGATGTAGACCTTGAAGATACCAATGCCTTCTCCAGGCTTACTGAAGAGGTCAAACAATAATGCTTTAGTAACCAGTATAATAATAGTAACTTTAACGCCAATTCAGATATGTTTGAATTAAATAAAACCTTTCACACATGTACTTAGCGATGGAAAACAGAATTCCTAGTCATACAGGCAACACATTTTCAAAACCTTTACTACAATTTGAAAGGTTTCTGAAAAAATAATGTTTTTCAGCTTCAATAAACAGACAAAAACTAGGGTAAGATAGAGGTTACTGAGCCTTTTTGATCTCTAAAGAGATAGCTGTTAGGCTGTGGCAAATTAATAGTCAGTGGATGTCTTCTTGAAGATTTTGTGGTATGAGCATTGTGTTTTTGATCGCTTCATTGGATAGAATTTCCAGTCCTTGAAGTGTCAACGTCGTCATCGTCAGGTATGTGGTCATATCCTGAGCTGCAGTCCTTCCCAGATGACAAGCCGGACAAAATAATGTCCGAAAAGAGCTGCAATTTCTTTGGAAAAATGTGTATCATTATTAAAATGTAGGTTTGTTAAGCACTCAATAAGAGGTAACCAAGATCAGCTAGTAATATTATAGTCTCAATAACTATCAATAAATGAGCTTAATAGATGTTTGGATTCATCCATATATATTATCTGCATGTTCATTATTCTTTTAGATCAATTCTCTTAAAGAAAACCTGAGGCAACTAAAGATTAAATATCAAGTATTAAAGTTAAAATCTGTGTAATACATCGGAAATGAAACGTTATACCATTCTTTTCAAGCGACAAACTTCAATTACCCATTTTAACTATTTCGTGCACCTTTATAAAACACATGAATTTCCTTCAGTCTCATTCCCGGTCACCTAGAAGATGAAATATCGTAACCGGTTGGCCTCAATTCTTTGTTTTTAGAGATAGAGGTACAGTACCTCCGCACACACAGACGTGATATTCGTTTACATTATACAACGAACACACACTTAAAGATATGGGTACGCTGATTGATGTTGATGCAGTAAAGTAATGGACATGGCGTACCTTTTCTGTGGACTACTGGTATTAGAATCAATTAATATCAGGTTACACGCGAGCAGCCTTGCGTCCGAGATACATATGGGCAGAAGACGAAGAAGTGAACTTAATCTAAAGTAGTAGGCCCATCACATGAAAGCAGTAGCAATGTACAAGATATCTCGTGGTAATTTGTATTAGGTAGGAGACGCAGTATAAGAATGTCACCTCTAGATGACTATAGTAAGGAGTTTAATATTTTCACGTTATCTTCGATAGTATCCATTCAGGTCTGTACCTTCCTACGTTTTGACAAGTGGAATTAGTTCAATTATCTTCCCTTTTGCTAGATATAGAATTGGTAGAATTATTTACTTATCGAAGTAATAATAGAAGAAATACGGATGAACCGGAGAAACAATGCACTAAATTAAGAATCTTTGATAGTAAGATGATTTTTTAATTTAAGAACTAGTTAAAATTAAAAGACGACATCAAAGAGAAATACGCATGTAAATTCTGAGGATAGAAAAAAACGCATTAACGCGCAGACTAGGAAAGGACGCATTTATTGCATAGCTTGCAGACGGTATAGAAAATATGCTGTCTCGCCCTAACATGGTAAATTTCATTTAATTTTTTCCCCTCCGTCATACCGCACCAGCCGCACACACAACTTCGAAATGGTTCTCGCAAGCCGCTTTTGAAAAATACAGGCGAATAAAACCGTGTTTTAAGTTCAACTATAAATGTCAAAAGTATAGTAAATCATTCGCATTTTATTAGTTCTTCTCTGCGCTGTATTAGCGAAACAAGAAGGTGGCTTTCTTGTCGTGCCCTCTACTGGACGACAAGCGTATTGGAATTATGCAGACTTGTCAGTTAAGATGTTTGTAATGAAAGGGTTAAAGCAATTGTTTAAAATACAAGTTGAAATTTTCTTTTATCGCCCAAATTTTTATCGTTTCATTTCCTTATTTTCCTTACTTTGTATTAGCGGTTCAAAAATATGTTATTGGTAACGTAAGCTCAGAACTTATTTACTTTGCTCTCCTAGAATGCAATTTTTAAGTTCTTAATTATTATTGACAAGTTTTGAGATGATCCCACATTCTCGTATTTAATATATTGAGTGCTATGTAAGGCAGACATTGCCTCTAACCTCGCAGAAGCCATCATCACTGAAAAACCTCTGCACTTTCAGCTTCATTTTCACATTTGTAAACAACGCAAAGTATTAGGCAGCAAGATGTGGATAGCAAGAAGGGTGCTAATGAAGTTTTAGTCTTGTAGTGGTCAAGTATTTTTTGGAAGCTTTGACGCAGTGAGCTGGATCGTTGTCATGATGGAGAAACCAAGTCCATTCTTGACTTTGGCCGGTTTTTGATTTGATGACTTCAGGCAGGCACTGTTTTGTGTATCACTTAGCTGTGTATCCAAGACGACACGCTCTACACCCTTCTGACAGCTACGGAAGTGTCCTCATCATCAAAGACCCAAACTTTGGTTTGAATTTTGGTTGGCACATCATAGTAGTATAACCAAATCTCACCAGCATTTTTAGGATCTTTCACCATCAAGTTACACGTCGTGCTATCTATTCTTCGGTTAGTCTATGCGGCATCCAAAGACAACAAAGTTTTCTCACATGAAAAGTGATCATGCAGAATCGAATGAATTGCCGGTGCATTTAGGCCTAAGATGTCCTCTATCTGCTGGTAAGGCACTCGCTTGTTTTCGTGAAGCTTTGTCGACACAGCAGTAATGTTTTCTTTCGTAACCGACGTTCACAGCCGTCGCGTTTATTCGCCGTCCCCCAAAGTCAAATTTTCCCTTTGGAATTCTCTGTAGTACCTGAATGTAATTGCACGATGTGGACAAACATCACCTATTACAACAGTCATTTCTTGGACGTACTAGTCTCCGTTTAAAGCACGTGGAAACTCATTCCATGACCACGATGGCATAGCAAGCACTTCACACTATCACCGCTAATGAATAACTGAGGCCACACACTTAACGCAGCGACTCCTACGCAAGTATGAACATGTCATCAGCACCATACTGCAAAACTTTCCTAGTACTTTTTGTATGTCAAAAATATTGTGTCTACGTATGTATGAATTACAAAAACCATGCAATGCAATATTCCTTATATACGATGCATTTGTTTTGTGTTGATGGCTTTACTTTCAGCTTCTTCTTTCTTTGATTGACAGTAGCTCCATATAAAGTTTATTAAATATAATTAAAAAAACGAAATAATGTAAAGTTTGTTGTGCTTACTGGACAAAAAAACAATGGTGAATATTCAATGCCATTTAATTCCTCACCACAAAGAAGAATTGTATGCCTTCAGTTGGTTAGAGAGTTTAATAAAGTATTTACAATTATTGTAGTCAACAACAATTATCCGTGGCTGCTCTTCGGTTCTCGGGTTCTCTGCCGTGTAGAAAGGTTGTGGTTTCAATCATCTTGTCGTGATCTTCCCCCGAGAAACGAAGAGCAGCCATCAACAGCGGCCGTGAAAGCCTGAAGACTACATTAACAATTATCCGTTTTTTTTTCTCTGTATGATCTCACACCCATATTGTCATCATTTCCTCACTGTGTTTTGTGTTTGTAACATTCCTTTCATCACTCCATCGCTCTACCAATAGTACCAGCACTAGGTTGTGTATCGAGATTTTGTTTAGGATTATGTTTACCAGTTTTACAGAGTGCTTCAACTGTCAATGCTACGTTAGAATTTGTTAGTTAGTGTTTGTATATAAAGTGTGTCCTTTACCAAACAAATATTGCATCTTGCAGGGCTCATTCTGGCTTCAACGGTATACACTTTGAGTTTTTGTGTAGTCTCTTGAAGACTGAAATTTTATGCTGAACTTATCTGCATATTTTTTATAATTGAAAAAATTGCAGACACCCTAAGAACAACTTCAATTCATCTCTTATCTCTAGAAATTAGAACAGTACCTTACTGCAGCACGTATTAGGGAAGTGTACTGTACTACTTTCAATTTTTTAGTATAGTTGCCAGAAGAGTGGTAAATTTAATGCAATATTTGTATCAGCTCCAATAAAATCTTCTTGGTTGTCAAAAATGTCTTAGAGTGGTTGTGGTTTTTAATTTTACAGGAGCAAATCCTCTATAATGGTGGTTCCATACTCATCACCATATCTCACAGCAGCATTTTTGTCCAACTATATGGCCACCCACGAAGACGTATGATCATTTTCCATTGATTACGTTTCCATAGGTTCTCAATTTTCCTTTGTAGTGTGTTGGTTGCTCATCATTAATCATTATCTAAATCAAAATTTTGGTAGAATTTAAGACAAGGTTTTCGAATTGTTTGATGTACTTCTTAATTTTTGAATAAATGTTGTTTTAATTTAGAAGACTTCGAGAAATGATTGGAGTTTTGTGCAGTCTCCGATAGTGATAGGAGATCAAATATTCTGTGGTATATTATATACATTTTGTAACTTCGTCCATTACTTTGCAAAGAAAAAATGTGCTTTTGAATAATTCATATACAAGACTGCCTATTAACTAAATTGAAGAAGCGCCAGAAAAAATAGACTACGGCTATAAGAGCCTCTGCCAAATTTTCATCATTTTAATAAGTTGCCTTATTAGATCAGCAAAACGTGACATAAATTAATAATATATTAATGTTTACACTTTGCGACGCTCAAACCATTTTCTTACCAAAAGGGCTTAGTTTGTTAACAATGAATCCTCAGAAATTGCTTCAAACTACTGGATTATGTAAGAGCATAGAGCAAAAGCGTGACAATAACTGGCATATTTCTGGGGATATTGCGAAAAATGCAATTTCTGAATCTTTACCTAAGAAAAAGCGAGAAGTTGGGTCCTTTTTATGTAGTTTTTGTTTTATATGTTGTGGATGCTAGTTTCACTGACAAAAGCAAATGGTAGATTGATTGGACTCCAACTCTCCGAGAAAAATGTCCTTCCGGAGAATTGAACCTCGGTTCTTACCATTCTGCCACAACGATAATCAGCCGCCTAACTACTGCGGCTATCAACCTATTTAAAGATATTACAGTTACTTCCAATGTACTGAAGAAAATGAAATCACTTTGTCTTCGTATCACCTACGTGTAAGTTCCCCAAACAAGGAGGTCAACAAGCCAGAAGTAATTCGCAGGTATGACAGAGATGATGCTCATACTGTTTTAAATTGGCAGCACACTATGGGATTTTAATTTATTATAAAGGTATAAGGTGTTTAAATTTGGCAAAGTTAAATTTTGATCGGAATAATAATCTAACAAAAAATCTTGGATAGATTATTACTTATTGCATAAAATTCCTCTGTATTGCTGTTGTTTGTAAGTTAATGTATGTATTTATGTTTCTTGCTCTTCTTTAAGGCTGCCTGTTTTTTGTTTATAATTAGTAATTTAAATACTAATTGCTAAAAATGCTTCCAAACTGTATAAATGAGTGTGAGACGAAATTTTTTCCTATCACCACAATACAAAAACACCTTGCCGAACTTAAAAAAAAGGATTTTGCATGCAAAAAATTATAATAACAAAGAAGAGATCCCATGCGAAATCTAACAGAAAACCTATACTTTTTACGAGATATAAAATTAGGTTTAAATCACTAAAAAATGTCACATTTTTCTCTCATCTTGAAGAAGAAAAAAAAAGCTTCATTCACGTAAAATTCCCAGACGTGAAACGATACTCCACCAAACAATTCAATATTTTGACAGGCGAACAATAGTCCGGGGCTGGCTAGGATCATTGTCACCTTAAGTGGTCACATGCTGTCCACCGGCCAAGATCCGGTGACCTCAAAGATAAAGATAACTGTTAACCGAAAAAGAAGTCGACTACCTGCCGTCCGAAGAATGGGAAGTGAATGAGGGTAGTTTTCGCTAAAAACCACCCTTAGATGGGTACTAAATACGAGGTGATGATGTTATTTAAGGATCGTTTTGTATGCACCCAATAGGTGTTGAATGGTCGGATCTCGTCTGATAGGGAGAATTTTGCACTTCTTTTTTTAAATATATTTAAATAGAATAATTGTATAGGTTACATTTTTTCTTTCTTGAGATATATTGGTCTAATTTTTAGGATTGTAAAAAACGTACGTTACATATTGAATTGGGTATTAGTGTTAAATTATTTGACTTGTTACTTTTTTTTTTTTTTTTTGGAACACTTCTATGATATCACCCCAATTTCACGCTCGTGTGAACTCAATATTAGCTAGAAATAGGGCAAGAAGGAATGTGACATTAAAAAATATCTTCGCTTAAAAAAGGCAAAAAAAATGAATCAGAGAAGGTTGATGATAATTGTATAGGTATGAGAAAATAGAGTTGCTCACACAAAAACTATAGAAATTGTGAAATATAGATACAGTTTCTGTAAAGTTTTTATCAACACCTCATTTGTTCTCTGTGTAGTTTCACGATGATTTTGTTTTCTAAACGTTTAGTTCTGGATAACTTTTACAATTAAGTATTCTTTATAACCATTATTCTTGGCAATCACTTTAATTGTTAGTAGTTCTCTATTAAAGTTTTCTGTACCAAGTGGAATACTCAAGAGTCTATGTATAAAACTATGAAATGATGATAATTTGATTTTCCAGTTTTGATTGGCACTTGTATATATTTACCATTATTATGTGACAAGCCTCTCAAACTTCTTTCAATCGTCAGATCCAAAAAATTTAATTGTTTATTTTGTTCAATTTCTATAGTGAACTGTATGTTACTATTTAATGAATTAAGATAATTTAAAAATTCTTGGGATTGTCTTTCAGTACCCACCCAAATACAAAAAACATCGTCACTTGCATCATTTATTATTACCCAAGAAAAGTTTATTTTCAAATTCCGCCATAAAGATTTCTGCAAGAAGGGGACTGAGAGCAGATCCCATCGGCAAGCCATTTATCTGTTTATAAATTGAACCGTTAAATTTAAAATAATTTTGATGAATACATTTATCAAGAATCTCTGTTATTGTCTGCTTTTCAGAATTATCAATCTTACTATTCATGATCTTATCCGGATTTGAGAGAGATACTACTCTCAAGTCCTTCAAAGGTATCGAATTAAATAGGTTCTTGACATCAAAATATTAACTAATTGTATGGTATTCTTAATCGCTTTATTGGATTTAAAATTAATTAATCTAGGTATTTCTTTATTAAGGTATTTACATGCTTTGTACACAGGCGCCTTAATGTAAGAAACAATGAGTCTCATAGGTCTATTGTCCTTATGCAATTTAGGTTGACCATAAAGTACAGGAGCGCGGGGATTCATTGTATAGATAGATTTAATGTCCCATTTCTTTACTAGTTTGTTGATGTCTTGCTGGTAGTTATTAGTGGGATCCGTTTTTAGAACTCTGAAGTCTTCAGTGTTCAGCAATTACTCAATTTTTTCTGTATATTTCCTTCTATGTAATATCGTGACAGTATTCCCCTTATCCGCTTTACAAAGAACAAGACTATTGTTATTTAATTTGGATCTGATGGAATAGATAATAATTTTTTTTTTTTGGATTGAATAAAATTGTTACATTTGTTTTTGATTTTATAACATTTTTTATCTGTACGCGTTCATATTCGAAATCAACTCCATTATTTAAGGCAAGTTCTAAGTTAACTACTAAATTATCTAAGTCTTTTTGTGAATATATGTTAGGACAATATTTAATGCCCTTTTCCAACAGCTTAATTTCAAACTCGTTAAAACTGATGTTTGTTAAATTAATAACACGTGGATAAAAGGACATAGTTTCATTATTTTTAGGTACAGAGCTATCTACAGAACAGGAATGCAACTTACATTGTTTTAAACTATCCTATTTTCTTTCTTGTGTCTCATAATGCCTATGTGTGCACTTCACTTCTGATCTTCTGGTCCAAGATATCAAATTCCAGGTTGTGTAGACGAAATGCCAATGCGAAAAGTTAATTTTTAATTGTGCGATATTTTAATACGCCGTGTAAAACTTTTAAACAACGTTAGGAAGAAAAAATTTATCGATTGAAACGCGAGCTGTAATAGTGTCTTATCACCGTGTCGATAAAAGTAACCGAGAAATAGCAAAACTATTGAAATTAAATCGTGGAACTGTCGACAACAATGTTTAAAAATATGAAGCTACTGGCAGTCTTTCTAAAAAAAGCGATCAGGGCAATCAGAAGTATCAACACCGGCAGAAGATCGTGCAATTGTAGTGATAAGCAAACGTCACAGAAAAACAGTACCGGAAATGGCAGCTGAAATGAACACATATCATAATAAACCGGTTAGTGTAGCAACAGTTAAAAGCTTTAACGTTTTCGTAAATATGAAAACCTTTACTGCGCAAGCAAAATAAGGCAAAACGGTTAGCCTGGGCAAGGAAACATAAAGATTGGACTTTGGAACACTGGAAGAAAGTACTCTGGACCGACTAGTCTAAATTTGAATGATTCTGCTCCAAATGAAGGACCTTCGTCCGCAGATCGGCAGGAGAAACAGCACTTGCATCATGCATTTTACCCGCGCTAAAGCACGGAGGAGAATTCGTAACATACATACACTTGAAAATGGGAAAATGGTACGGCAGTTGTTGACAGATCAGTCAGAGAAAGATGGATGGGAAGATTTGGACCAATAGACCTGGACAACCTGCTAAATCACCTGACCTGACAGCTCTTGATTTTTTTGTGGGGTATTTTAAAGCAAAACATTTACGCAAATGACCTGCCGCATGATCGGCATGTGGAAGGTGGAGCTGACCTTATAGAGTAATTGTTGTTGACTTTAATTGATTGAAATTTTGTACTTAAACAACAAAACATGCAATAAATGATACTCTGTTGTTGAAGCAATTTCATGTTATCTTATTTTGTGGACATTTTGTACAACTTTTTAAAAAGAATAATAAAGATCTTCCTCTTGTCAACTCCATCCGGAGACACACTGTATGTTCTGGAAAAAATTGGTATTTAATTAATTATTGTTTTATTGACCTACAAGTGGAAATATTTCGGGAATTGAAAGATAAGTACACACAAAATAGATATATTAAAACTATTTTGTGGGTGGCTAAACACTTATGGCCGGTAATGTAAGTATTTTTCCAAATTATTCATAACGCTTCCCTCATGACTCAGAAATGTGCATTTCATGGTTGTCACGATCAGAAGGATTTTTATTCCTCTGCTGGTTTTACAGATGATACGTTTCAATAAAATGTTTCAATTGAAGCGTCACTGACCATGTGTTCCTTGTAATTTACTCTGAGAAACATCAGGCAAGAGATATGAAATCATCGGATGCGTTAATGGCACAACAAACTGTGACCTTTCAGCAGACGTAATCTGAGCTATATGCTTGCATACTTTTGGTGCAATTGTTTTACTAGTTCTTTGAACAGTAGCCACGCTAGTTGCATCCATATTGAAGATATTTTAATAAAGGACTACTTTATAATCCAAAAAATTTCCACAATTATGCTGGAATAAACCAGTAACGGGGAATGAGAACATATTCTACCTAATCCAAGATTTCAGCTCTATGTTTTCTTTTCGTGTATTTTTTATTTTTTAAATGATGTGTGTTGCTGGTGTTTCTTTGTAAGTTAAATGCTTCAGGTTCCGATACATGAATCCTTGGCTCAATATTTTTATTTTTTCTTCTTCTAGATCTTCATTTTTCAATTACTCTTTCATTTGTAGACAAGTAGAACAAAAGTGTGCCTGGCTTTTGTGTGAGTTAACATAAGATCTAGAGCAGGACAATTTTTCAGATAATTGTGGGTCCTTCTCGCAGTCTTTTACGTGGAAAATGCAGAGAATTTAACAATTGATTACCACTCCATGCTTTAATAATTACATTATTGCTCATAACCACACACATCTTTTACTCCTAGACGTATTTCCACTTTTGTTTTCTGAAAACAATTTGGTCTAAACCAGCTTGCCTCGCTGCTCTTATTGCTTTCTATGTAACAGTGTAGTTTGGATTGCATCTTGTATGCTTCGGATTACTCATGTTTTTGTCAAAATATTAAATTTGATTTTTTGTTGTGGTACTGTATGGTTTGTTAAGACTACCCACTGTAGCTCTTGGTGTGTAAATTGTATGTAAATGTGTTACCATGGCTTTGTTACAACATTACCTCGATGTACACAATGTTACGCTGTTAACTACGTCCCAACAGCGAATCGTAGCACAACCGGAGTACCGATCTAACAAGACGTTGCCACAAGCGTCAGGGACAAGAATCTAACACCAAATTATTAGTACTGCCTTATCTACGGCCAACCGTTCTTATCTCTGCGTCTATAGAGCTGTTGATTAATTTATTTGATTTAATTCTCTATCGCTTTCTTTGTTGTTAATTCAAGTTACTAAATATGGAGCGCCTTGGCCGACAACACTTTTAAAAGTGTCCTTGAATATTAGAAATGGTTCTCTGCCCTAAAAATTCATCAATCAAATCTATTTCTAAGAGAGATTCTAAACTCTTTTTAAGCGGTACTAAATTATCTTGTTGTAAAGTTGCAAGTTAAGTAAGTATGATTAAATTTTCAAAGAATTCTCTTAGGAAAAGCTTCTAGTGTACCACATTCTTGAACCAGTATACTTATGTATACATATTTTATTTTCTGAAAACGAGTGTAAAACGATTGAGTTACTCGAATCACGTTTCTAATCAAAGTCAAACGAGAAATATGAAAGTTAACGGAGGAATAAAACTGGGAAAGCGGAGAACAGTGTGCGCGTTCAGCTTTATACAAGCATGGCCATCATGCAGACTAAACAAAACGGTCACTCGAGAAGATTATCAAGAAAAAAATCCAGCGGTAACACCGTCTTTCTCGTATTTATTTGATATTTTCATCATTGGCAGTTTTGTTTTCGGTACGACAGACGTGCTAGGGTCAGCTGTGTGTGGTCCGACTTGCTCTACATTACGCATACAGCCCCCTATGTACACGACAAAACGTATAAATACGTTCCGATATTAATAAAAGTCCCTATTTACGAACTGAAGGCGGTATTCGGAGCGATTTCCTTCTTTGAAAATATAATAATTCAACTCGGTAAATGTATACATACATGGGCAATGTTTCGCGGTAGGTAAAACGCACTATAAATGTATTAAATCTCACGAGGAATTTGTTTGTTTTGATTCAAGCCGGGCTTGATATCCGCTGTATAGTAGTGGTTGGGAGAGATTTGTCGGTTATATTCTTATGTGTATAGCGCGAGCGAAGCGGTGTTGATTTTTCTTAAATTTTATTGCGTGAGTTCCAGTATTTTTCAGCTGTTGTTAATACGAGATTGTGTGCGTTAATATGTCTTCTGTACGTGCAGTTAAGTAAATAAAACGTTCTGACCTTAAATTCGAATCAAATTTATGGTACTGCTGGATTTGAATTATGAGATAGCGGGTGTATGCGTTTTAGAAAGAGCTTGTCCCGACATTATTGATTACTTTCAGTCGCATGATTTACTAAGTCGATAGATTGTAATTTTTAAGTGCGTAGGATTTTATAATTATAAAATAATAACCGAAATTTATTGGTCCTAATAAGGATATTAGCTTTATTTTATCTCTGTTGAAACGAACGAATAATATGTATGTGGCTACATCTCTCAGCTCTCCCCATAATTGAATTTTAAAATTCTTTCTGGACTAACGTTTTGTATTAAACATTAAAGATTTTATACCTCGCCCGTTTTGAAGATATACTCAAATTTTAGGTGGGAGGACCAGAGACATGCCAGCCCCCCATGTCGAAATTTGAAAGATTCGCCTATAATATTGTATTGTGCTAATTTTGTACCGTTTTGTACCAAAAACCAAACATTTTGTACAACGTTAGTTTCAGAGATATAATCGATCTTAAGTACAGTGCTAGCCCTGCCATATAGGAATTTCAACATTTCACTAGAACTGTACTTAAGATCGATTATATCTCTGAAACTAACGAGGTACAAAATTTTTGGTTTCTGGTACAAAACGGTACAAAACTAATACAATACAATAGCATAGATGAATCTTTCAAATTCGAATATGGAGGGCCGTCATGTCCTCTCCCCTTCCCCCCTCCCCATCTAAAATTGATCTTCTAAACGAGTGAAGTAAAAAAAAATGGGTACAAAACTTTAGTCCAAAATGAATTTAAAAAATCGGTTGGCGGGGGGAAGGGGGAAAGGAGAACTTGAATCTTCATTCACAAAATTGGGGAATTGAATTGCAGTGAAGGACCTTTCACTCAGTTGGTTTTTACTCTATACTGATGTCTAGACTTTGGTAAGCAATAACCGTTTTCAGAGTCACCATGAGAACGGAAGTAGACGGATTACCAAAACGTCAAATCATTCAAATTCAACAAATTAACTAAAATACCACACTTTTCTTCATAACTTCATCATTCATTCTTGTAATGTTGCTTTAGGTGAGATTGAAGCACAGTTTCTCCTTTTTTAATAATCTACTTCAAATTTTGTACTTTTTTAAACTGCTTTTTAATTTTCTTTGGATATCTTCCGAAGCAATAATATGTCAAGGTGTCCGCAGATAAACCAAATAAATCTTTAAGACCCTACTGATAATAATAAACGGCTTTAGATGGAAGACAGGCAATAAAATATCCATTGATGAACTGATTGTAAGTAGAAATTCATAAGAAGATAATAGAATGCTGCAGGTGGTTGTAGAGGAAAGAAAAATGATTTGGTATAACTTTTAAAGTTGGCAACTTCCAGTATAAAGAAAAATTATTAAAGAGATTGGATTTATCATAGCTGATGATGGTTTAAATTGATTCTAGTTGGCGTTGTTTAATGCAGGACGTTAGGCAAAAACTTGCGCTTCGGAATTCTTAACAGATGCAGAAAAAACTATATGCCACATAGTAAGAGAATTAAACACAATATTATTTGCAATGGAAAAATTTGATTACATTTATGGGACAGAATTTATTCACCACAAGTAAGCTTATTCAAAAAGAGCTTCCTGACAACCTCTCACTTAGGAATCTCCGGAATTTTTATCGTTTGTTGTTTGACTTTTAAATGTATTGTTTGACTCGATAACGGGTTGGTTTTTGTTTTCTCTGTTGCTTTCACTGTGTGGAGGATAAAAGGATAAAGTTTAAGCTCAGCTCTTCAGATTCTTTCTAGAGACAACCTCACTTATCTACGTAGATGTAAGGTTTCAATTTACGAATCTGGCTACAAATGTGGCTGTTTTGGATATGTGACAATGCTTCAGTAACAGTAATGGTTTTTAAAAGCGTGGTTTGAAGAAGGATTTCATATTCGTGTTTGAGGATGTTACCCATAAACAGGTCAATAGCCGCAGTAGTTAGGCGGCTACCCAGTGATGTCGTAGATCGTTGGGAGCCAGAGCTTAATTTTCTGATAAGACGGCGACAATTTTCTTGGAATAATTGTATTCCTATCGAACAGGAAGCAAAGCATTATAAATTCCAAGTTGTGCTATAACGGCTATTTAAAGACACTTATACACACACAAACTACATAGCAAGATTTGGGGAGGTAGTCGAATAAGTAATACAGCTTAAGAAGCCGTTGCTCTCACCTCAGAGAGAAAAGAAAATGAATCATATCTCCAGATTTGTCTTAACGTCGAAGTTTCAAGGAGTATTTTATTTCCAAAGTTCAGAGAATTAATTCTATATAAAAATGGAATTAGGATATTTCTTGCTTTGATCCAATATACGTACTGTGAATGGAATTTTCTTTTTTGGAGAGAGAACAAAATTTCACGGCAACAGTTTCAATTCCAAAAGATATAGAGAAAAGAAAACCTTTTGGATGAATTGTTGACGTGGCAACTGAAAATCGGTAGATATGTCGGCAATTTAGCATAAAATCGTGATTTGTTTCAACTCAAAATCTACAGAAAACGACAGCCTTAGTTTCTCTTTCGAAAAAGGAATTATATTTTGCACGATAGAGTAGCTAATTGAGGGGAGAGGGGTCGGTGCAAAAACAATACAAGCATCTTACAATATATGTACAGTCTTTGGCCAGTTTATTAGGGCCACCTGCTAAATAACTGATTTCACAAAACTGAAACAATAATACCATAAAACAAAGAACTGTATACAATGAACTTCTAATAATTAGATTATTTGTTGTATATATTTCCAGATTATTTTATTGCAAATACTTATGTTTAAAACTACTCAATATGGCCCTAATAAATTGGGCAAAAACTGTACGAGCAATATCAAAAGGTCAACTTAAAACGTCAACAAAACACTACGCAAAATACGCATACACTGTAACTTCTTTAGATGCTAGAGGAAAACATTCCAGTACGCCTAGATATTGTTAATGTCCATAGATGAGCTTATCCAAAACTTTCCTTTGTAGCATCACATTATAACAGAAAAGGCAGTGAACAAGGTACCCGTCCTTGGACTCATCTATTAAGAAATTACAACATATCCTTTGCTGTTCCAAAATCTGACACTTACAGGATATGTTATGGATTAAAAATATATCTTGAATGGAAATGAAACAAAAAAAAGAACTACTTACCGTAAAGAAAAGCAATACATTAATAAAGCTTGCTAATTCAAAAATTGTTATTGTTTTTTTTTGGACAAAAAACAAACTTTACCTTAACTTTAATCTTTTACAAACCTAATCCAATACCTAATGGTGTGGCTTATTTCTACCCATCTATTTTGATATTTAGAAAGTGCATGCATTGGGGAAGCATACTTGTCTTAGTATAATAGGCTAAGAAAGAAAATGTTCAGAAAAAGCAGCGACTTGAATAAGCTTGTTGTTTTTAAATCCAAGTTAACCTGGGACTCTCTGCTCACCCTCAACGCTCTGGCCCTAAGTGACTACCGATAGTTTTGCAAACACCCCAAAACTAAGACAATCAAAAAAGTTTATTACTTTTTCAGCTATCAGGGCTAAATCTCTGCTGCAGCTCAACAGAAGAGACTTCAGCACAATCACGGCTTTACTCACTGGCCACGGCTCTCTTAGATATGTATCACCTATAGGATGTGGGCAAGATGGACTGTAATAAATGCCGATTCTGTTCGGAACACAGCGAGACTACGGCAAGGCGGTGGCCCAGCAGAAGCTCCACTACCTCGAAATGGCGCACGCAGAACTGGCTTGTATTAGAACTATAGCCCCCATAAAAGTCCTAGACTGCTTCAGAAGTCTAAAGATTAATTGGGACTAAAAGATTAATGAACACAAGCATGAAAGGATTGTGGTCGGACAAGAGTTCGTCCGAGCTTTCAGCGGTGAGTATTGTTCGTAGATCTTTCTGATTGCAATATCAAAAATATCTGGAACCATTTTATTAAAGGATAATAACGATAATGTTCTTAATGTTTGGGCATGAATAATGATATTCAAACTGGAATATGCAAAAAATTTAAAGTTCAAAAATGCCTATACTTTCTGCTCCATTAGTAAAAAGAAGTTGGAAGAGTGTGGACATACTGGTTTACAATTCAAAACCTTAGATGAGTGTGATGGAGTCGAATCCCAAGAGAATTGAATTA
The DNA here is from genome assembly GCA_023690525.1 of Holotrichia oblita. NCBI lineage: Eukaryota > Metazoa > Arthropoda > Insecta > Coleoptera > Scarabaeidae > Holotrichia > Holotrichia oblita. The sequence continues at coordinate 44,826,321 of CM043023.1, forward strand.
ATCTATTGATATTAACCAAATTGTAACGTTTAGACTTAACAACACGTGGGTGTTTACTAATAGAATACTAAGATTATAGATTCTTGGTAAAACGGATCAGTATATGTCACTCACATACAAACGCGATTTTTTTTCTATACACTCAAGGAAACTACATCCACGGCATAATTATTATAATAATACCATTTTGTTTTAAACGGCTGAGATCCCCATTTATAGATAGGCGATATGCGTATGTTTGTATACCAATGCCTCATACATACATATTTACTCAGCCAGTAACATTTATCTTTACCATGCATGCATATTCTTAACGCATATTATGCAAAATTCGTCCACTTTAAATTGCAATGGAAACTGCTAAATATAATCAACGTAGGCGTCGAACAATACCACTTTGTTCCAGAGAAATGAGACGTATATATGTATATTGACTTACTTCGCCTTGTTCTCCGGTTGTTTTGATTTTATTTTCTGCAATGCGCGAGCACAGTAATCTGCTAATCTATGCCAAGATTAGATGCAACGACAATGCTGCGTAAATTAAATAGCGATCTAATATGTGTATAAATATACATTCGTATGAATAATGACATTGAAAGGAGATACTAAAATGTATCATTTAGTTAGTTTCGATGTATTCATGAAGTTTATAGTGTCTTCTACAACTGTTTTTGAAAAACATCGATCAATAAGTGATGTTTTATTACAGCTGTTAACATAACTGGTTTGTCAGTGGCAATATTAAAAAATATTACCCACAAAACCGAATTAATTTGCTAACATCAGGAAGATCTGTAATCTGATTGACAGTCTATGTTGATACCACCATCTACACGTCGTCCAGGAATAACGCCTATTTCTATTGATGGTGATAACTTCCATTGAGGTGTCATGGGAAGTGTTTAAGCC
>CM043023.1:44827732-44878884 GCA_023690525.1 Holotrichia oblita
AACCAACCCGTTATCGAGTCAAACAATACATTTAAAAGTCAAACAACAAACGATAAAAATTCCGGACGATTCCTAAGTGAGAGGTTGTCAGGAAGCTCTTTTTGAATAAGCTTACTTGTGGTGAATAAATTCTGTCCCATAAATGTAATCAAATTTTTCCATTGCAAATAATATTGTGTTTAATTCTCTTACTATGTGGCATATAGTTTTTTCTGCATCTGTTAAGAATTCCGAAGCGCAAGTTTTTGCACCTAACGTCCTGCATTAAACAGCATAACTGAGTCATTAATATCGTAATGATATAAATCCAATCTCTTTAATAATTTTCTTTATGGAAGTTGCCAACTTTAAAAGTTATACCAAATCATTTTTCTTTCCTCTACAACCACCTGCAACATTCTATTATCTTCTTAACAATTTCTACTTACAATCAGTTCATCAATGGATGTTTTATTGCCTGTCTTCCATCAAAATGGTTATTATTATCAGTAGGGTCTTAAAAGATTTGTTGGTTTATCTGTGGAACTTACCTTAAGCATATTATTATGGAAGATATCCAAAGAAAATTAAAAAGCAGTTTAAAAAAGTACAAAATTTGAAGTACATTATTAAAAAAGGAGAAACTGTAACTCAATCTCACCTAAAGCAACATTAAATGAATGATGAAGTTATGAAGAAAGTTTGGTGTTGTTGGATTTGAATTTGACGTTTGGTAATCTGTTACTTGATGGTGACTTGAAAACGGTTATTGCTTACAAAAAGTCTAGAAGATCAGTATAGAGTCCAACTGAGTGAAAGGTCCTTCACTGCAGCAATGCACTCTGCAAAAACAAGATGATCATTATAATCTCTAAGTCTAGCAAAAAAACCAAACAGACATCAAACCAAATTGCGAGTAAAAGACCTCAATTCTGTATCCAAATTTCTATTACCACACATTCAGGTAGTTCCAATTTTTGAGAATGAAAGAATTCAAGTTCTCCTCCTCTTCCCCGCCAACCGATTTTTTTAATTCATTTGGACTAAAGTTTTGTACCCATTTTGTTGTACTTCACTCGTTTACAAGATCAATTTTATATTGGAGGGGTGAGAGGAATTACATGACGGCCCCTCATGTTGGAATTTGAAAATTCATCTATGCTATTGTATTGTTATTACTAGTTTTGTACCAGAAACCAAAATTGATACTTCATTAGTTTCAGAGATATAATCGATCTTAAGTACAGTTCTAGTGAAATGTTGAAATTCCTATATGGCAGGGGCTAGTACTGTACTTAAGATCGATTATATCTCTGAAAACTAACGTTGTACAAAATGTTTGGTTTTTGGTACAAAACGGTACAAAATTAGCACAATACAATATTATAGGCGAATCTTTCAAATTTCGACATGGGGGCTGGCATGTCTCTGGTCCTCCCACCTAAAATTTGAGTATATCTTCAAAACGGGCGAGGTATAAAATCTTTAATGTTTAATACAAAACGTTAGTCCAGAAAGAATTTTAAAATTCAATTATGGGGAGAGCTGAGAGATGTAGCCACATACATATTATTCGTTCGTTTCAACAGAGATAAAATAAAGCTAATATCCTTATTAGGACCAATAAATTTCGGTTATTATTTTATAATTATAAAATCCTACGCACTTAAAAAATTACAATCTATCGACTTAGTAAATCATGCGACTGAAAGTAATCAATAATGTCGGGACAAGCTCTTTCTAAAACGCATACACCCGCTATCTCATAATTCAAATCCAGCAGTACCATAAATTTGATTCGAATTTAAGGTCAGAACGTTTTATTTACTTAACTGCACGTACAGAAGACATATTAACGCACAATCTCGTATTAACAACAGCTGAAAAATACTGGAACTCACGCAATAAAATTTAAGAAAAATCAACACCGCTTCGCTCGCGCTATACACATAAGAATATAACCGACAAATCTCTCCCAACCACTACTATACAGCGGATATCAAGCCCGGCTTGAATCAAAACAAACAAATTCCTCGTGAGATTTAATACATTTATAGTGTGTTTTACCTACCGCGAAACATTGCCTATGTATGTATACATTTACCGAGTTGAATTATTATATTTTCAAAGAAGGAAATCGCTCCGAATACCGCCTTCAGTTCGTAAATAGGGACTTTATTAATATCGGAACGTATTTATACGTTTTGTCGTGTACATAGGGGCTGTATGCGTAATGTAGAGCAAGTCGGACCACACACAGCTGACCCTAGCACGTCTGTCGTACCGAAAACAAAACTGCCAATGATGAAAATATCAAATAAATACGAGAAAGACGGTGTTACCGCTGGATTTTTTCTTGATAATCTTCTCGAGTGACCGTTTTGTTTAGTCTGCATGATGGCCATGCTTGTATAAAGCTGAACGCACACTGTTCTCCGCTTTCCCAGTTTTATTCCTCCGTTAACTTTCATATTTCTCGTTTGACTTTGATTAGAAACGTGATTCGAGTAACTCAATCGTTTTACACTCGTTTTCAGAAAATAAAATATGTATACATAAGTATACTGGTTCAAGAATGTGGTACACTAGAAGCTTTTCCTAAGAGAATTCTTTGAAAATTTAATCATACTTACTTAACTTGCAACTTTACAACAAGATAATTTAGTACCGCTTAAAAAGAGTTTAGAATCTCTCTTAGAAATAGATTTGATTGATGAATTTTTAGGGCAGAGAACCATTTCTAATATTCAAGGACACTTTTAAAAGTGTTGTCGGCCAAGGCGCTCCATATTTAGTAACTTGAATTAACAACAAAGAAAGCGATAGAGAATTAAATCAAATAAATTAATCAACAGCTCTATAGACGCAGAGATAAGAACGGTTGGCCGTAGATAAGGCAGTACTAATAATTTGGTGTTAGATTCTTGTCCCTGACGCTTGTGGCAACGTCTTGTTAGATCGGTACTCCGGTTGTGCTACGATTCGCTGTTGGGACGTAGTTAACAGCGTAACATTGTGTACATCGAGGTAATGTTGTAACAAAGCCATGGTAACACATTTACATACAATTTACACAGCAAGAGCTACAGTGGGTAGTCTTAACAAACCATACAGTACCACAACAAAAAATCAAATTTAATATTTTGACAAAAACATGAGTAATCCGAAGCATACAAGATGCAATCCAAACTACACTGTTACATAGAAAGCAATAAGAGCAGCGAGGCAAGCTGGTTTAGACCAAATTGTTTTCAGAAAACAAAAGTGGAAATACGTCTAGGAGTAAAAGATGTGTGGGTTATGAGCAATAATGTAATTATTAAAGCATGGAGTGGTAATCAATTGTTAAATTCTCTGCATTTTCCACGTAAAAGACTGCGAGAAGGACCCACAATTATCTGAAAAATTGTCCTGCTCTAGATCTTATGTTAACTCACACAAAAGCCAGGCACACTTTTGTTCTACTTGTCTACAAATGAAAGAGTAATTGAAAAATGAAGAATTTAACTTACAAAGAAACACCAGAAACACTCACATCATTTAAAAAATAAAAAATACACGAAAATGAAAAACATAGAGTTGAAATCTTGGATTAGGTAGAATATGTTCTCATTCCCCGTTACTGGTTTATTCCAGCATAATTGTGGAAATTTTTTGGATTATAAAGTAGTCCTTTATTAAAATATCTTCAATATGGATGCAACTAGCGTGGCTACTGTTCAAAGAACTAGTAAAACAATTGCACCAAAAGTATGCAAGCATATAGCTCAGATTACATCTGCTGAAAGGTCACAGTTTGTTGTGCCATTAACGCATCCGATGATTTCATATCTCTTGCCTGATGTTTCTCAGAGTAAATTACAAGGAACACATGGTCAGTGACGCTTCAATTGAAACATTTTATTGAAACGTATCATCTGTAAAACCAGCAGAGGAATAAAAAATCCTTCTGATCGTGACAACCATGAAATGCACATTTCTGAGTCATGAGGGAAGCGTTATGAATAATTTGGAAAAATACTTACATTACCGGCCATAAGTGTTTAGCCACCCACAAAATAGTTTTAATATATCTATTTTGTGTGTACTTATCTTTCAATTCCCGAAATATTTCCACTTGTAGGTCAATAAAACAATAATTAATTAAATACCAATTTTTTCCAGAACATACAGTGTGTCTCCGGATGGAGTTGACAAGAGGAAGAAGATCTTTATTATTCTTTTTAAAAAGTTGTACAAAATGTCCACAAAATAAGATAACATGAAATTGCTTCAACAACAGAGTATCATTTATTGCATGTTTTGTTGTTTAAGTACAAAATTTCAATCAATTAAAGTCAACAACAATTACTCTATAAGGCCAGCTCCACCTTCCACATGCCGATCATGCGGCAGGTGATTTGCGTAAATGTTTTGCTTTAAAATACCCCACAAAAAAATCAAGAGCTGTCAGGTCAGGTGATTTAGCAGGTTGTCCAGGTCTATTGGTCCAAATCTTCCCATCCATCTTTCTCTGACTGATCTGTCAACAACTGCCGTACCATTTTCCCATTTTCAAGTGTATGTATGTTACGAATTCTCCTCCGTGCTTTAGCGCGGGTAAAATGCATGATGCAAGTGCTGTTTCTCCTGCCGATCTGCGGACGAAGGTCCTTCATTTGGAGCAGAATCATTCAAATTTAGACTAGTCGGTCCAGAGTACTTTCTTCCAGTGTTCCAAAGTCCAATCTTTATGTTTCCTTGCCCAGGCTAACCGTTTTGCCTTATTTTGCTTGCACAGTAAAGGTTTTCATATTTACGAAAACGTTAAAGCTTTTAACTGTTGCTACACTAACCGGTTTATTATGATATGTGTTCATTTCAGCTGCCATTTCCGGTACTGTTTTTCTGTGACGTTTGCTTATCACTACAATTGCACGATCTTCTGCCGGTGTTGTTACTTCTGATCCATATTTTTAAACATTGTTGTCGACAGTTCCACGATTTAATTTCAATAATTTTGCTATTTCTCGGTTACTTTTATCGACACGGTGATAAGACACTATTACAGCTCGCGTTTCAATCGATAAATTTTTTCTTCCTAACATTGTTTAAAAGTTTTACACGGCGTATTAAAATATCGCACAATTAAAAATTAACTTTTCGCATTGGCATTTCGTCTACACAACCTGGAATTTGATATCTTGGACCAGAAGATCAGAAGTGAAGAAAGAAAATAGGATAGTTTAAAACAATGTAAGTTGCATTCCTGTTCTGTAGATAGCTCTGTACCTGAAAATAATGAAACTATGTCCTTTTATCCACGTGTTATTAATTTAACAAACATCAGTTTTAACGAGTTTGAAATTAAGCTGTTGGAAAAGGGCATTAAATATTGTCCTAACATATATTCACAAAAAGACTTAGATAATTTAGTAGTTAACTTAGAACTTGCCTTAAATAATGGAGTTGATTTCGAATATGAACGCGAACAGATAAAAAATGTTATAAAATCTAATATAAACAAATGTAACAATTTTATTCAATCCAAAGAGAAAAATATTATCAATTCCATCAGATCCAAATTAAATAACAATAGTCTTGTTCTTTGCAAAGCTGATAAGGGGAATACTGTCACGATATTAGATAGAAGGAAATATACAGAAAAAATTGAGTAATTGCTGAACACTGAAGACTTCAGAGTTCTAAAAACGGATCCCACTAATAACTACCAGCAAGACACCAGCAAACTAGTAAAGAAATGGGATATTAAATCTATCTATACAATGAATCCCCGCGCTCCTGTACTTTATGGTCCACCTAAATTGCATAAGGACAATAGACCTATGAGACTCATTGTTTCTTACATTAAGGCGCCTGTGTACAAAGCATGTAAATACCTTAATAAAGAACTACCTAGATTAATTGATTTTAAATCCAATAAAGCGATTAAGAATACCATACAATTAGTTAATATTTTGATGTCAAGAACCTATTTAATTCGATACCTTTGAAGGGTTTGAGAGTAGTATCTCTCGCAAATCCGGATAAGATCATGAATAGTAAGATTGATAATTCTGACAAGCAGACAATAACAGAGATTCTTGATAAATGTATTCATCAAAATTATTTTAAATTTAACGGTTCAATTTATAAACAGATAAATGGCTTGCCGATGGGATCTGCTCTCAGTCCCCTTCTTGCAGAAATCTTTATGGCGGAATTTGAAAAGAAACTTTTCTTGGGTAATAATAAATGATGCAAGTGACGATGTTTTTTGTATTTGGGTGGGTACTGAAAGACAATCCCAAGAATTTTTAAATTATCTTAATTCATTAAATAGTAACATACAGTTCACTATAGAATTTGAACAAAATAAACAATTAAATTTTTTGGATCTGACGATTGAAAGAAGTTTGAGAGGCTTGTCACATAATAATGGTAAATATATACAAGTGCCAATCAAAACTGGAAAATCAAATTATCATCATTTCATAGTTTTATACATAGACTCTTGAGTATTCCACTTGGTACAGAAAACTTTAATAGAGAACTACTAACAATTAAAGTGATTGCCAAGAATAATGGTTATAAAGAATACTTAATTGTAAAAGTTATCCAGAACTAAACGTTTAGAAAACAAAATCATCGTGAAACTACACAGAGAACAAATGAGGTGTTGATAAAAACTTTACAGAAACTGTATCTATATTTCACAATTTCTATAGTTTTTGTGTGAGCAACTCTATTTTCTCATACCTATACAATTATCATCAACCTTCTCTGATTCATTTTTTTGCCTTTTTTAAGCGAAGATATTTTTTAATGTCACATTCCTTCTTGCCCTATTTCTAGCTAATATTGAGTTCACACGAGCGTGAAATTGGGGTGATATCATAGAAGTGTTCCAAAAAAAAAAGTAACAAGTCAAATAATTTAACACTAATACCCAATTCAATATGTAACGTACGTTTTTTACAATCCTAAAAATTAGACCAATATATCTCAAGAAAGAAAAAATGTAACCTATACAATTATTCTATTTAAATATATTTAAAAAAAGTAGTGCCAAATTCTCCCTATCAGACGAGATCCGACCATTCAACACCTATTGGGTGCATACAAAACGATCCTTAAATAACATCATCACCTCGTATTTAGTACCCATCTAAGGGTGGTTTTTAGCGAAAACTACCCTCATTCACTTCCCATTCTTCGGACGGCAGGTAGTCGACTTCTTTTTCGGTTAACAGTTATCTTTATCTTTGAGGTCACCGGATCTTGGCCGGTGGACAGCATGTGACCACTTAAGGTGACAATGATCCTAGCCAGCCCCGGACTATTGTTCGCCTGTCAAAATATTGAATTGTTTGGTGGAGTATCGTTTCACGTCTGGGAATTTTACGTGAATGAAGCTTTTTTTTCTTCTTCAAGATGAGAGAAAAATGTTTTTTTAGTGATTTAAACTTAATTTTATATGTCGTAAAAAGTATAGGTTTTCTGTTAGATTTCGCATGGGATCTCTTCTTTGTTATTATAATTTTTTGCATGCAAAATCCTTTTTTTTAAGTTCGGCAAGGTGTTTTTGTATTGTGGTGATAGGAAAAATTTCGTCTCACACTCATTTATACAGTTTGGAAGCATTTTTAGCAATTAGTATTTAAATTACTAATTATAAACAAAAAACAGGCAGGCTTAAAGAAGAGCAAGAAACATAAATACATACATTAACTTACAAACAACAGCAATACAGAGGAATTTTATGCAATAAGTAATAATCTATCCAAGATTTTTGGTTAGATTATTATTCCGATCAAAATTTAACTTTGCCAAATTTAAACACCTTATACCTTTATAATAAATTAAAATCCCATAGTGTGCTGCCAATTTAAAACAGTATGAGCATCATCTCTGTCATACCTGCGAATTACTTCTGGCTTGTTGACCTCCTTGTTTGGGGAACTTACACGTAGGTGATACGAAGACAAAGTGATTTCTTTTTCTTCAGTACATTGGAAGTAACTGTAATATCTTTAAATAGGTTGATAGCCGCAGTAGTTAGGCGGCTGATTATCGTTGTGGCAGAATGATAAGAACCGAGGTTCAATTCTCCGGAAGGACATTTTTCTCGGAGAGTTGGAGTCCAATCAATCTACCATTTGCTTTTGTCAGTGAAACTAGCATCCACAACATATAAAACAAAAACTACATAAAAAGGACCCAACTTCTCGCTTTTTCCTAGGTAAATATTCAGAAATTGCATTTTTCACAATATCCCCAGAAATATGCCAGCTATTGTCACGCTTTTGCTCTATGCTCTTACATAATCCAGTAGTTTGAAGCAATTTCTGAGGATCCATTGTTAACAAACTAAGCCCTTTTGGTAAGAAAATGGTTTGAGCGTCGCAAAGTGTAAACATTAATATATTATTAATTTATGTCACGTTTTGCTGATCTAATAAGGCAACTTATTAAAATGATGAAAATTTGGCAGAGGCTCTTATAGCCGTAGTCTATTTTTTCTGGCGCTTCTTCAATTTAGTTAATAGGCAGTCTTGTATATGAATTATTCAAAAGCACATTTTTTTCTTTGCAAAATAATGGACGAAGTTACAAAATGTATATAATATAGCACAGAATATTTGATCTCCTATCACTATCGGAGACTGCACAAAACTCCAATCATTTCTCGAAGTCTTCTAAATTAAAACAACATTTATTCAAAAATTAAGAAGTACATCAAACAATTCGAAAACCTTGTCTTAAATTCTACCAAAATTTTGATTTAGATAATGATTAATGATGAGCAACCAACACACTACAAAGGAAAATTGAGAACCTATGGAAACGTAATCAATGGAAAATGGTCATACGTCTTCGTGGGTGGCCATATAGTTGGACAAAAATGCTGCTGTGAGATATGGTGATGAGTATGGAACCACCATTATAGAGGATTTGCTCCTGTAAAATTAAAAACCACAACCACTCTAAGACATTTTTGACAACCAAGAAGATTTTATTGGAGTTCATACAAATATTGCATTAAATTTACCACTCTTCTGGCAACTATACTAAAAAATTGAAAGTAGTACAGTACACTTCCCTAATACGTGCTGCAGTAAGGTACTGTTCTAATTTCTAGAGATAAGAGATGAATTGAAGTTGTTCTTAGGGTGTCTGCAATTTTTTCAATTATAAAAAATATGCAGATAAGTTCAGCATAAAATTTCAGTCTTCAAGAGACTACACAAAAACTCAAAGTGTATACCGTTGAAGGCAGAATGAGCCCTGCAAGATGCAATATTTGTTTGGTAAAGGACACACTTTATATACAAACACTAACTAACAAATTCTAACGTAGCATTGACAGTTGAAGCACTCTGTAAAACTGGTAAACATAATCCTAAACAAAATCTCGATACACAACCTAGTGCTGGTACTATTGGTAGAGCGATGGAGTGATGAAAGGAATGTTACAAACACAAAACACAGTGAGGAAATGATGACAATATGGGTGTGAGATCATACAGAGAAAAAAAACGGATAATTGTTAATGTAGTCTTCAGGCTTTCACGGCCGCTGTTGATGGCTGCTCTTCGGTTCTCGGGGAAGATCACGACAAGATGATCGAAACCACAACCTTTCTACACGGCAGAGAACCCGAGAACCGAAGAGCAGCCACGGATAATTGTTGTTGACTACAATAATTGTAAATACTTTATTAAACTCTCTAACCAACTGAAGGCATACAATTCTTCTTTGTGGTGAGGAATTAAATGGCATTGAATATTCACCATTATTTTTTTGTCCAGTAAGCACAACAAACTTTACATTATTTAGTTTTTTTAATTATATTTAATAAACTTTATATGGAGCTACTGTCAATCAAAGAAAGAAGAAGCTGAAAGTAAAGCCATCAACACAAAACAAATGCATCGTATATAAGGAATATTGCATTGCATGGTTTTTGTAATTCATACATACGTAGACACAATATTTTTGACATACAAAAAGTACTAGGAAAGTTTTGCAGTATGGTGCTGATGACATGTTCATACTTGCGTAGGAGTCGCTGCGTTAAGTGTGTGGCCTCAGTTATTCATTAGCGGTGATAGTGTGAAGTGCTTGCTATGCCATCGTGGTCATGGAATGAGTTTCCACGTGCTTTAAACGGAGACTAGTACGTCCAAGAAATGACTGTTGTAATAGGTGATGTTTGTCCACATCGTACAACTACATTCAGGTAGTACAGAGAATTCCAAAGGGAAAATTTGACTTTGGGGGACGGGGAATAAACGGGACGGCTATGAACGTCGGTTACGAAAGAAAACATTACTGCTGTGTCGACAAAGCTTCACGAAAACAAGCGAGTGCCTTACCAGCAGATAGAGGACATCTTAGGCCTAAATGCACCGGCAATTCATTCGATTCTGCATGATCACTTTTCATGTGAGAAAACTTTGTTGTCTTTGGATGCCGCATAGACTAACCGAAGAATAGATAGCACGACGTGTAACTTGATGGTGGAAGATCCTAAAAATGCTGGTGAGATTTGGTTATACTACTATGATGTGCCAACCAAAATTCAAACCAAAGTTTGGGTCTTTGATGATGAGGACACTTCCGTAGCTGTCAGAAGGGTGTAGAGCGTGTCGTCTTGGATACACAGCTAAGTGATACACAAAACAGTGCCTATCTGAAGTCATCAAATCAAAAACCGGCCAAAGTCAAGAATGGACTTGGTTTCTCCATCATGACAACGATCCAGCTCACCGCGTCAAAGCTTCCAAAAAATACTTGACCACTACAAGACTAAAACTTCATTAGCACCCTTCTTGCTATCCACATCTTGCTCCCTAATACTTTGCGCTGTTTACAAATGTGAAAATGAAGCTGAAAGTGCAGAGGTTTTTCAGTGATGATGGCTTCTGCGAGGTTAGAGGCAATGTCTGCCTTACATAGCACTCAATATATTAAATACGACAATGTGGGATCATCTCAAAACTTGTCAATAATAATTAAGAACTTAAAAATTGCATTCTAGGAGAGCAAAGTAAATAAGTTCTGAGCTCACGTTACCAATAACATATTTTTGAACCGCTAATACAAAGTAAGGAAAGTAAGGAAATGAAACGATAAAAATTTGGGCGATAGAAGAAAATTGCAACTTGTATTTTAAACAATTGCTTTAACCCTTTCATTACAAACATCTTAACTGACAAGTCTGCATAATTCCAATACGCTTGTCGTCCAGTAGAGGGCACGACAAGAAAGCCACCTTCTTGTTTCGCTAATACAGCGCAGAGAAGAACTAATAAAATGCGAATGATTTACTATACTTTTGACATTTATAGTTGAACTTAAAACACGGTTTTATTCGCCTGTATTTTTCAAAAGCGGCTTGCGAGAACCATTTCGAAGTTGTGTGTGCGGCTGGTGCGGTATGACGGAGGGGAAAAAATTAAATGAAATTTACCATGTTAGGGCGAGACAGCATATTTTCTATACCGTCTGCAAGCTATGCAATAAATGCGTCCTTTCCTAGTCTGCGCGTTAATGCGTTTTTTTCTATCCTCAGAATTTACATGCCTATTTCTCTTTGATGTCGTCTTTTAATTTTAACTAGTTCTTAAATTAAAAAATCATCTTACTATCAAAGATTCTTAATTTAGTGCATTGTTTCTCCGGTTCATCCGTATTTCTTCTATTATTACTTCGATAAGTAAATAATTCTACCAATTCTATATCTAGCAAAAGGGAAGATAATTGAACTAATTCCACTTGTCAAAACGTAGGAAGGTACAGACCTGAATGGATACTATCGAAGATAACGTGAAAATATTAAACTCCTTACTATAGTCATCTAGAGGTGACATTCTTATACTGCGTCTCCTACCTAATACAAATTACCACGAGATATCTTGTACATTGCTACTGCTTTCATGTGATGGGCCTACTACTTTAGATTAAGTTCACTTCTTCGTCTTCTGCCCATATGTATCTCGGACGCAAGGCTGCTCGCGTGTAACCTGATATTAATTGATTCTAATACCAGTAGTCCACAGAAAAGGTACGCCATGTCCATTACTTTACTGCATCAACATCAATCAGCGTACCCATATCTTTAAGTGTGTGTTCGTTGTATAATGTAAACGAATATCACGTCTGTGTGTGCGGAGGTACTGTACCTCTATCTCTAAAAACAAAGAATTGAGGCCAACCGGTTACGATATTTCATCTTCTAGGTGACCGGGAATGAGACTGAAGGAAATTCATGTGTTTTATAAAGGTGCACGAAATAGTTAAAATGGATAATTGAAGTTTGTCGCTTGAAAAGAATGGTATAACGTTTCATTTCCGATGTATTACACAGATTTTAACTTTAATACTTGATATTTAATCTTTAGTTGCCTCAGGTTTTCTTTAAGAGAATTGATCTAAAAGAATAATGAACATGCAGATAATATATATGGATGAATCCAAACATCTATTAAGCTCATTTATTGATAGTTATTGAGACTATAATATTACTAGCTGATCTTGGTTACCTCTTATTGAGTGCTTAACAAACCTACATTTTAATAATGATACACATTTTTCCAAAGAAATTGCAGCTCTTTTCGGACATTATTTTGTCCGGCTTGTCATCTGGGAAGGACTGCAGCTCAGGATATGACCACATACCTGACGATGACGACGTTGACACTTCAAGGACTGGAAATTCTATCCAATGAAGCGATCAAAAACACAATGCTCATACCACAAAATCTTCAAGAAGACATCCACTGACTATTAATTTGCCACAGCCTAACAGCTATCTCTTTAGAGATCAAAAAGGCTCAGTAACCTCTATCTTACCCTAGTTTTTGTCTGTTTATTGAAGCTGAAAAACATTATTTTTTCAGAAACCTTTCAAATTGTAGTAAAGGTTTTGAAAATGTGTTGCCTGTATGACTAGGAATTCTGTTTTCCATCGCTAAGTACATGTGTGAAAGGTTTTATTTAATTCAAACATATCTGAATTGGCGTTAAAGTTACTATTATTATACTGGTTACTAAAGCATTATTGTTTGACCTCTTCAGTAAGCCTGGAGAAGGCATTGGTATCTTCAAGGTCTACATCTGAATTTCTCTTTTCTGAAACCCTTTCGATTACAAATGTGGTGTAATAATTTCATCTGTATCAAGCACGATTTGGTAAGCACCAATCCTGAATGATTCATCTGATTTCAAATTTTTCAACATCTAATGTTTTTTCATTGTTCATTTGATTCCTCGTCTTCTGACCAAGTCCTGCCAATACTACATCTTAATTTTAAGAAACTTTTGTTTTATCTTGTTACTCATCAGTTGACCATGGAATGCTTTTAAGACAGAAGTTCGGATCAACTATAACAGTTCTAGAACCTAACAGTTCCACGATTTCCTTACAGCTTTAGAACCGAAGTTTTAGGGACTACTTTTCTATTCTTCAATTTTCATTCCAAAGATTAATACAGGGTCTTCCAATAAGAGGTTTCATTTTGATATGTAAAAAGCTAGTATTTTTAAGCGAAATCATCGGATGTTTATTTAATTGTAAAGAGGAGGGTATGCCATTAATAATGGATAACAATATCAGCCAAATGGATTGTGGCTCATTGGCATAGACCTTATCTTTCACGTAGTCCCAAAGAAAAAAGTCTAAAAGTGTTACCTACATCATAAGATCTCGGTGGCCAATTATGATCGTCTTTTCGAGAAATCACACTGCCAGGAAACTTTTCACGCAAAAGAGCGATAGTATCGTTATTTGCGTGTTGTTGAAAATAAACGTCGTCCACATCAATATCTTCCAATTCCGGCTAAACAAAATCATTAATCATCGATCGTTAACAGTTTCTCCAGCCTCATTTTCGAAAAAATAAGGTCCAATGACCCCGCTAGCGCAAAAACCGTACCCAACAGTCAAGCGTTGAGGACGAAGGGGCTTTTCGACAATCATTCTTGGGTTTTCCGAGCCCCAAATGCGACAATTCTACTTGATTACGTAGCCTCTGAGGTGAAAATGGGCCTCATCACTCAAGATGATTTTTCGATGAAATCCCGGTTCAGTTTGATGCATTTCAAGGACCTAATCAGCAAAAGCACGACGTTGTTGATGGTCGGTAGGCGTGAGTTGTCGTGTTAACTGAACTTTAAAAGCCTTAAGACCTAAGTCTTTATGCAAAATGCGGTGTAATGTAGTTGGTGGAATGCCCAATTCCAAAGATCGACGAGAAATGGACAAACCTGGGTTCTCCTCAATACTATGGGCTACAACAACAGTGTTCGCATTTGTTCTTGAGCAACGTGCACGAGTTCGATTCTTCACATCACTAGCTTGTCCCAACAGCTCAAATTTTTTCCACAATTGCTGGGCGGGAAGGTGCTTCGCGACGACCGAAAAATGCTTTAGTTTTGCGAATTTTAATAACTGTAATGTGTTAATTTCTACATTTCATCTGTCAAGTAGTTACCGGTTGAGTCATGACAACTGTTAAAATGGCGGGCTATTGAAAATCGAACGTCTTATTGGAAGACCCTATATGTGTGCAAAGTTTGAAGAACAAAACGCAATACCATTGAGAAATCTTCGAAACATAATTGTGTTAAATGCTAACGATGTATTTAATTCTGTATTGCTCTCAGTGAATTAACTACATACGTATGGTGTTCTAGATCGTAAAGTGACTAACTTTCTTTAATTCTAATGCAAAATGAATAAAAAAACAAAATAAAATACTGACAAAAACGTTAAAGGATTGTGTTAGGCTGGTTTGTTGTTTGAAGCAATCCTTCGTTCGTTTGCAAGTATAGGTAGCAGCACTAAAATATTCCCCGCAGGTTTCGTCAGCCATCTTCAGGAATCTGGATATATAACTCACTCATTCTTTCACTCTTCAGTTTTGGAATATGCTAAAGACAATGACATAGTGCAACAATATTTGCTTGCTTGTTATAGTCATCACATCCCACCCCCTGACGTATTAACTGCTACATTCCTAAAATCCTGTTTAAACCAAGACAAAAAACAGTTCTTTAAAAGCATCTTTAAAGAAACATTTCTTGACTTGTACATTAAAAAAATGAGTACTCCCCAGTACAAGAAAAAAACACCTACCACCCTGAATGCTATCTTTTTAGTAATCTGAGCAATGAAATCCAGATCAGATGGAGTATTTAGTACACAAGAAATAGTTTTTGCTAAATTTGATATTAGGGGAATGAAATGAAGACCAATAAAACTGCCATAGTAGTAAAAGAGACGAATGTTGTAAAGTAGAATAAGTCATAATGCTGCTGTTTGTTTTTGTGGAGAAACTTGGTGTGGTTAATTATGTGTTCGACACACAATTGAGGAGCTTCCACCTAAATCATCATGCAAAATCAAAGCAGGTTGTCTGCCACATTTCAGCAGATATCTTCCATGAATACTATCACGTTTCAGAGTGACCAAGTTTACTTTTTTAAAGTTTCAATCCACCCTCTCCCTGTTCCTCTCTCCCCACACTCCTCTGGATTAATACTGTATGATTCTGCCCTCTAAAAAATAAAACGACAGTTAGGTACTAGTCTTATTAATTGTGTCAGCTTAAAATAAATTTGTTCCTGTCACTAAGTGCGAGAGGTTACTATCTACAGAAAGATCAAGAAACACTTATTATAGTTTTGGTTGGTATGCCTCAAATCTGTTCGCTTGCATTCCTTTTGCTGTAAAGTGTAAAAAGTTATGTAATTCATGGAATTTATGGAAAAATGGAAGTGCTATACCCAAAAGTATTTAGCAGTAATGGGGGATGAGTTAACATTACGGACAACTGATTAGTTGAAGTTGACAGATAAACAATCGTAGCTTCAACATATTCTTCATGTGTATTCAATCAATCTCTCATAAGATATTTTAGGAAGTATAGATGAGCAACACAGGGAAAGGTATTGGCACAATAAACATGAATTCATTCCTAGTAATTACAACATTTATCCAAAGCTTTTCTGCTTTATAATTTATGAAAACGTCTCAACAAAAAAAAAAGTCTAGATCTACCTAGATTAGCGGATGCAAACAAGTGCTCAGTTTCCACATGCTGTTCAGAAAAGTTTAGCAGCTTACTTTAAACAATTGATTTCCCGTTGGGTGTCTAACACAAAAAAATGCATGTGAGAGCTCCTGAAAATAATGCAGCTACTTGGCGAACGCTTCGTTTGTCATCTATCCAGACTCCAGAAAAAGGTCCAAGCAAAAAGGTAGATTATAACCTAACAAGAACTCAAATTTAGGTCAATGCATTATTGATTTATTTGTTCACTTTGTGTTAAGAGACCTACAGAAATTTTGTAGTTTTAAGGATTGGAACATCATACCCAGCAGTTAATTCACCCAGAGCAATCTTAGTACATCACGACAAACAAAAACTTTATTATGCTGACAACTGTAGTTTACTGATTGACACGACAGTATCTCACGTATTAATCATATTGCCAAGATTTATACTGATAACACTATTATGCACGTAGTGTTTATGTTTTCAAATAGCATAATACTACAATACGTCTGTACCGATATCATTCCACATTTAAGAGACTTGTGCAAACTCATTTCCATTCCATACCATTTCGCGTTCGAAATATTCATAAGCCTCGTAAAATCGAACGTAAAATTATTTTTTCTCCGATTTTATGGGGTATCTCAATAGGTAGTATGGCATTTGTTGGACAGAACTTGGGTTTCTTGTGTTCGCAACATATACCACTCGCAGCATTCCCTCCTTATATCCCTCTTTTTTTTGCAATCTATTATTTTCTTCTGCTCCTACTCTCCGCTGCAGTTTGCACTAAAAACGTTTACTGTGGCAAAAATGGACGAACGCTTGCGTTGATTCTTTCTATCCGTAGTTCTTGTACTATATCGACGGACGTATTGCCCTCTTTTGCGACCTCGAACATAGCAATAAAAATTAATACAATATTAATATTTATTGTGCTGTAAACGCAGCGTTGGTCAGTACAAGAGACCGACAGTTATTAAGATATGATAATATCTGACTGGAGCTATAAAGCGATGTTGTCTTCTTGTGTGTGTTATAGCTCATGTGTGACTTTTGTTGTTTTCAGCGAATAATAATTGAGTTTATTATTAAATTCTGCTTCTAATTTATTACCGGAAGCATATTTTTCTAAACATAAATATCTGCATAAGACTTTCTTTAAATTAATTTTTAGTATTAGGTACTGATTTTTTTTATTCTCGAAGAGCACGAATTTATTTCATTGCCATTATAACATCCGGTAAGCTACCATCATCAAAGTCATCAATTTTAAAGATTTTGATGTGTGTATGCATTCCTAATTAACTTTCTCTTTAAATTGATGGACTGTAAGTACTTCTAAAATTTTACCTTTCATTAATGTGATTATTGGCCATAAAAAATAAATATTGTAATTAGTAATGTACGACCCATTACATATGCAGAAGAGTTTTTTTACAGAATACAGGTGTTAGTAGTAACATATACCGTACACTGCTGGACCTATAAAGAGCTTCTGATACGATTAATCATCAAATATTACTCAATAAGTTAGAGATTTCACATTTTAGAAGCAATAAAATAAATTGAGATCTATCTAAAGAACAGAAACAGTACACCGTCATATATGGAGTGCCACAAGTTTCGATTATTGGACCAATACCACTTGTGATGTGCATGATATCTTGTGAAGACTTTAACAGAATTGTTATAAAAAATAATCATAGTACAAGAGTAATCGGTTGCTCATCTTATATTGTATCATACAGGATGAACAGTTTGTCTTTCGAGAGGATCTCCTCCAGAGTTGCAAAGTCTTCTCTGTCATGGAGGCAATCCACAACTCCTTTCAGACTCGAGAGACGATAGAAACGGTGTTTCTTGATTTCTCACGCGCCTTTAACAGCGTCTGGCATCGGGGACTTATCTACAAAATGGTGGTTGCGAGGTTCAATCCTGAGTTAATAAAGATCGTACGGTCGGATCTACAAGATCTATCTATCTATCTATCTATCTATCTATCTATCTATCTATCTATTCAGTTAGGGTTGGACACCTATAGTCCAGGCACTTGAGCTGGGTGCTCTTTGTACCATCCCTATTGAAGCCCTCATTTCCAGTTGAGAAATTTACTGTCCTCTATAAAGTCCAGTAACTTGCCCACTGGAAACTTGAGTACCCTCGAAGGCTCCAGTACTGAGTACATTCAGTTTCTGACATATGCAGATTATATGTAAACTTGTTTGCTCCTGTAACTCGCATCTCCTGCACCAGGGTTCGCTCACTCGACCCGTGTTGTACAGATGCTTCCTTAAGGGACAGTGTCCAGTTATCACCCCAATAATGTTCTTAACTTGTTTTTTATTGCGTCTAATCAGGCTTTCAGAGAACTTAGCGTCCCCGACCCCTATTAGCGCTTTAGTATGGAGTTGACCCTGAGTTGACCTCCATTTCCTTACTCTCTCTTTATCTAACCAAGACCAAATCGCCCTTCTAGTAGAATCCCTTGTGATTTCACATACGGGTTCTGGTCCTATGAAGTGTTTCCTAGAACCCTCCTTGGCTAGTTCATCGGCTATTATATTGCCTCTAATGTCCTCATGCCCGGGCATCCAGATCAAATACACCTTGTTGTCTTGTGCCAGTTTATTGAGGTGCTGTTTACAATCTTTAACCAGTTTTGACCTGGTAAGAGGATTCATAACTGCCTTGATAGCGGCCTGACTATCAGTCATTATGTTTATTTTTCTCTTCGTGCAGCCTTCCTTTGCAATCAGTTCTGCGCAGGCTGCAATAGCGAATACTTCTGCATGGACGACTGTTGCATGCTCTCCCAGGCTTAAGGATATCTTATGTCTTGGACTCAGACCATAAATACCGGCTCCTGTGCCCTTACTGGATTTGGATCCGTCCGTGAACCAGTTATCAGAGACAACGAAGTGACCCCGTGGCTGGTCTCTGTTCGGTATTGAGATTTTCACCTTTTCAGTGAAAATAATTTCGGGTGCCGTACTGTCCGTTGGCATTTGCAACAAAGGCCTGTCCAGTACCGTACCCGTAGTGTCAGTGTGGCTTGCTATCCCAGTATTAGGGTACCACACTTTATTGGCTTTCAATCTAAGGATCGCAGACATAGCCTCCGCCTTTACGTAAAGCTCCAGCGGAGGGAGGCCCACAATGGTCTCCAAGGATGCGGTTCCTGTGCTGTTACCCTTTGACTACTATGACGATGTCATCAGCGAGACCCTACGTCCATATCCCTCGGTCATTTAGTGTCCTAATAAGGTCATCTACAAGATCGAAAGTTCGTAATCAAAATGGAATCGTCCCCAAGACTGACTCTATGAGCGTGCCGCAGGGCTCGCTCCTTTATCCAACACTATTTTTAATATTTATTTACGACATATCTAGAATCCAAGAAGCACATTTAGCGATATACGCGGACAATACTGTCATCTTTACGTCTTCCAGTGAAGTGAAGCGCTGGTATGCCGACGTTTCCAGCGCGGCCTGGACGAAATTACGTGCTGGCTAACTGGTAATCAAAGTAAGCTTTTTTTTTCCTATTTTATAATTTTATCTGTAAGGTCTCTAAAGGATTTGTAGTAATGACTAGTTTTGATAATATTGGCAATTCATCATCTTTGAAATTTTGCATGTCCTATACAGTCCTCCTCAACTTCAATCAGAATAAATTGAGTATTAATGAAATTTGAATTAAATAAAGTCAAAAGTTTTAAAATCTCGAAAAGTTTTCAAGAATGGAAGAATTGAACTACAAAATTTGCCCAGCAAAAGACCCTCACGTGTTTCCAAAAAACATGGAAAATCTGACACCCTAAGATGGGAGGTGGTCTCAGGATTACGGATTAAAGTAGACTCCATTAGTGAAACGAAGAAAAGAGTTAATCTGTGGTCTTCCTTTATAAGAATCATTTAATGTTGAACACATAATAATCAATTCATCACAAGTAGGTGATATGTCTGCTGACGTGTTTTCAAAGCCCTCAAAGAACTGAGTGACAGTAGCAAATGCTCACTCAGGGCACTCAGGGGTAGAAAATTGCACCTCTACCATCTCCATCCGTCCTAGTAAAGTTCATATTATTAATATCAACGATCTGAGTCAAAATATGTGGATTTAGTCATGGCTTTGTGACTCCAACCAAGTCAAATTTATGCTTAAATATATTTCCCTTATATATCTATCCCAAGCTTGTAATTATGAAGGAATTGTATTATATTTTCCACTTCTAAACTGACAGAGCCTCAATTATCAAACCATCATTGCCACTGTATGTAATTCTGTAGAATACTACTTAATTATATACAAATGTTTGATTATTCAAATTTGTAATGTTTTCTTAAATTTTATGAGCGGCAAAATCTTTGGAATCTCAGGAAGATGAATGTAATTTTTTGAACATTGAAAGACAACACTTTTCTAAATTTTGCTTGTTCCTTTTAGAGCTGAACGAAGCTCCTAAGTCTCTCCTTCGTCTTTATGAATGCAGCTTGTGCTGGCTTCAGAGTTGTGTGTTGTTAATGGTGTGGAATGACATCTGTGGGATTACCGGTCCTGAGCTTGTTGCACCAACACATGTTGAGTCCTCTTAGCGCCGACATGTAGTGGAGGACGATGCGGGTCCAAGCTGTCTCGGCGACGATCGGGTTAGATGATCTTTCTACTCTTTCCTAGGTCTTGGAAGTCAAGACAGGGCTCCATAGGTGAGGACTGGGCGAAGAAAAACACAGTAAACTATTAGCTTAAGTCTCAGTGACAGAGGACTCTTGTTGCAAAGGAAAGGGTAGACGGCCGATCAAGGCAAACGGTAGTCAGCGACATGGAGAGTGAAGCGAATCGCTTGACGTTTCGTTGAGTTTGAGTCGCCAGCACGTAATTTCGTCCAGGCCGCGCTGGAAACGTCGGCATACCAGCGCTTCACTTCACTGGAAGACGTAAAGATGACAGTATTGTCCGCGTATATCGCTAAATGTGCTTCTTGGATTCTAGATATGCCGTAAATAAATATTAAAAATAGTGTTGGATAAAGGAGCGAGCCCTGCGGCACGCTCATAGAGTCAGTCTTGGGGACGATTCCATTTTGATTACGAACTTTCGTTAGTACCTTTTGGTGAGATCTAGAACCAGCCATTGTTTCAACTCTCTAGTGCATCGTATTGACCCTGATCCTTATCTAGTTCAATACATACCAGGATGGAGCCTGATATTTGTTTTTTTCGTGACATGCGCAAAAATAGAACAAAATTCGTATCACCTTTGTGGAAGAAGCAACATAGCTCTTTTATTCATTTTAAATGTGCCATTTTTACATTACTTTTTTGGTTTTATTACAGTAAAGTGAGTCACAAAAATCAAATTTATGTTTACTTTTTTGTATGAAGTAAACGCAGCAAAGACTCTGCTGAACGGTTAAGGCAAGGTTTTGCAAACAATAATTTTTGTAAATTATCAAAAGATATTCCTTTGGCGTTTTTATACTTTTTAAAAAGCAATGTTTAATCTGCGTCGCAAAAAGAGATTTTTTTTCATAAAACATCCTTTCTACACAAATCCTACCTGTAGTAACCCTACTATAATCATCCAACAACACATTGACTGTTATTCTATAAACGTATCGAACACAATTTTAACAGGACGAGCTTTTCTGAGAGAAACGGGTGTGTATTTCAATAATAATCTTTAAAAATCACAAAACTGACGCAAATAAAAGGTGCACCATTCCACCCACCGGTCGTACTGTTTGCCGGTTATTGATTATGGAAAGATGAGAGATTAAAAAGGAATCGATGTGTATAGGCTAAAAAAATGTGGAACCTTTAACACCTAAACCAAACAAGAATAAATGAACAAAAGAATCGTAAAAGATTTTTCACTGTCTGATCGTAAGATTTTTGGTTTAACTCGGAGGAAACGTTCTCTTTCTTTCGCGTAAACCGTAACGAACCGATTTTTAGAGTTAGGATGTCGTGAAAATATAATGGAATGTGTTTAGTGGTGATATAAGGAATCGGGAAGAATACGGTTTGTCTTCAAATTTTCGATGAAATGTCACGATTTTAAAAAGACATCTGCGAAGATATTTCATATTTTTCTTTTAATAAGAATGAGTTACTGTCGTATCTAGCTGGTATTACCTATGTAGTGGGTAACGGTGAATTTTTATAACTATGTAAATCATTTGCTTGAATGGGGGTCCGTATCAATCATACATATATATGTATGTAACATACATAAACGTACGCATATAGTACTATACGAAACATAAGAGAAAGCCATTCAAAATCCATTGTTATTCCATTTGTCGACTTGTTAGTCATTTGTCGTACTGTACATAGAATGTTCGCAGCAGTACCCCAGTAACGCTGAACGTACTTATAGTAAATCAAATATCTATGTGCACAATTGGTCATATAAGTGTTGCCACAATTAGGCAATATGTATTATATGGATATGTATTAGTTTTTTTTTTCTGCTATAACCCGATTTTGATTTATAGAAACGTTGCCTAAATGTAAAACAACAGCACTCAAATATTCAATAAAAATAAGTACCTGATGTCACACATGTATAATGTGCCTCATTAATGAAGAAATATTGGCAACAGCATTGAGGTCTTCAGCATTGTATTGAGGACCTGCTGTTTAGTAGTAAAAAGTAATTGTGTGCTCAAATTAAAAATTTGTTCGTTTGTGTTCTATAAAGTACTATAAATATCTAGCAGTCCTCTCACTAGGTTTCTTGCTTCCAGTAGTCTCCACCGTTCCAATGCAACGCATTCAAAGACAATGTGGTAGACAATGTCTCCTTCTCCTCATTGCATACTCTACAAATAAGCAACAGACGCATCACTGTTCATAGCTGTACTCGGCTGAGAGTTAGCACATCGGCTGCGCCATAATCTGTTTACTGTGTATCTGTCTTTCAACGTTGATTGAGTGTATCTGGTGTGCTTTTGTGGTCTTGCTTATCGCCAGATCAACGGTTCAGGTCCACTGAATGTTGTTCCAGAACTCATTCTTGCCAGTTTGTTTGCTATTTCGTTGCCTGATATGCTTTCATACCCGGGGTACCCACACCAAAGTAACTTTGTTGTTCCTGAAGATAGAAGCGCTAAACGAAACAGCGTTATATGAGGTACTTTTTAATACAATAAATAGTAAATAGGGAAATGGGAATATAGTCCTGGCTCTTCTGATATTGTTGGCCAAGAAATCGTCTACAGTCATTTGTCGCTTTCTTTTTCTGTCTTTAAGCACATGTCGGTAGCAGGCGATCGCATCCAAAACTCCTCTTCTTGCTTCTGCACTCCTGTCAAAATTTGGTTCATTCGCTACAATTTGATCTACTATTTCGGTTTTATTGTTTCCAAAGTATTTTCAAGAAAGTCTGTGGTAATTTTGTTTGGTTCATCGTCGTCAGAACCACTGTTGGTAAGGCCTTCACCAAAAACCTGCAGTAGCTCCTCAATATCCTGCTCATCTACATCTCCTAGTCCTATTGTTTCGACTAGATTGACAGTTTGACCAACAACAGGCTCTTCTCATTGATAATCCTGAGATACCTCCGGCCATATCTTCTTCCACACTCTATTCTTGCACTGCTTAGTTAATTCTTGCGTTGATATTGTCTATGGCGTCTAGGATATTTTTTCCAAAATTGCAACACTCCTTCCTTCAACATCTCCTCCTTCTGTTTTATCAATAAGTTGTTGAAATGTATGACGAAGATAAAATTTGCCTTAAAATTTGCAATAACTTCCTGATCCATAGGCTAAATTAACGACGTAGTGTTGGGTGATAGGAAAACTATTTCCACCCGAATGCAAGTGTTTAAGTCCGAAAGGTTGGGGTTTTGCCATAATACACAAGTAGAGGTTTTAATGTTAAATCGTCATTGGTGTTACCACCTAGAAGAAGAGTAAAACGGTCTTTTGAAGCTTTGAAACCCGGTGCTCGGCTTTCTTCTCGCGATATAAATGCTCCCTTTTGACATTATTTTCCAAAAAGTCCAGTATCATCCACGTTAAAAACCAATTCTGGGGGATAATTTCCTCTTTCAATTATCGATTTTAATGCAAGAACTTCAGGGGTAAGACATACTAAGAAGAATAAAGAAACAGAGAGTTAAATGGCTAGGGCACATATGGAGGCATGTAATGACTCAGTGGGAGCCGGGAGGTAGGAGAAGAAGAGGAAGACCTAGATCCAGGTGGCTGAAAGAGGTGGAAGAGGACTTGAGAAGAATAGGCATTGTGAGGTGGAAAGATAAAATTAAAGACAGGGCACAATGGAAAAGAATAGGTGAGAAAGTGAAGTAATGGAAAGGTGGGGACTGATTCACCCCTGATAACATGGTTTGGTAGTCACCTTTGCAATTGAAACTCATTTCTACAGAACAGCTTTTGTAACATTCCATTGTTTGTTGCTAATTTGTAAAATCCATTCTCAATTGCTTGGACAACTGCCATCACGTTCCGCGATCTACGTCTGGTATTCGTACAAGAACATTGTCCACCTACTATGGTTGGTTTAAATTTTGTATTTGATTATGCGAGCATCAAATTGGCTTGAACTTCTAAACCTCTTTTAGCATTTTCGCGATTGATACTTATGTCACAAGTACGTTGACAAAGGAAACATTGAAATTCTAGTTCAGAATCGTTACTAGTTTTATGAATTTTTTCTTTGCACATTGAACAATTTTCCTCTTTGTCGATAGGTTTTTGACACATAATACATAACGAATTACGTTCGTTCATTGTTGAGTCGGTATTAATTTCTACATTTTCTGCTTTTTCATTGTCAATAAAAGTGTGCTCTTTACTGTTGGCTGTACCTCCGATTTCTTCATCCACAGTATTAGCTTGTTCGCTTCTGTTTCCTACATTTTTCACGTCTTCAATAATTTCAGCTTCTTCTAGACCCATAATCGAAATATTCTCCGTAGTATGCTGAAATTCAGTTGTTGTGTTTATCAATTTTTCTAGATCTTCTTCAGACTCCAATGAATCAATCATATCCTGCGACAAGTCAGAGTCTTTTGAACCATTTCTTTGGGCACTCCCAAACATGGCTTCATAGGGTGATCGCTTAATTGCAGCGTAGTAACTTCTTTTCTTCATTGAACAAACTACAGTCCATCAATCCAGTGTCCCGTGCTTTCATCTGCAGTCCAACATATAAGAGCATCTCTTACATCTCTATTACAACGTTCCACAGATCCTTGGCTCTGCGAATGGCGCGGTTTGCCGTGTACAATTTTTCAAATAGGGCCACCTGCGCTTCAAATTATTTGCAACTTGGCTGGCAAATCTCTACAGAAAATTGAAGTTGGGTAGCTGTTTTAAGGTAAACCGATTAAAAATACTAACCTTTAAACAGTACCCAAAAAATGCTTGCATCTTAATACTAAACGCTGAATGTTACAGAACGGAAATCTTGACATTATTGTTAAATATGTCGCACTAACCAAGGAATATCTTGGAGTGTCTCAGACGAGGGAGATTCTCGCAGAAGCATACTCTCAGCCTCTCCTCGCTATCTTTGAGTTTACACTTGCAATTTTGCTTAAACTTTTCTTGGCAATAACATTCAGCTTATCAGCTACTTATTCATTTTTTTAACGAAATTCTTTTCTGTATGCATTTGTGCCAATATTCAAAAATTATTACTGATGAAGTTATATATTTATATTATAAGTTGCAATATAAATTTGGAAAAGGCCTAAAATGGAGATGTTTTTATTGTTTCACGTCAGAAGTGTGTTTATATATAAATAATCATATAGAAATCCATCTAACCTGACCGATATTGTAGTAGAATTTGCATATTTCTTACAAATTGCACTTATACGAATACCTGTATCTAGTTATTACTTACATATTCATAACAATTTCACGTTTTATTTTGTTAGTAATTCAATACCTGTGTGACTGCGCGGCCAGGCAAATGGTTTATTCCTTTTATAATAGTACCTAGTAATAGAAACTTATAACGACTGGTTTCAATATTCAAAGTGAATTTTCTGAAATCTGAATTCGATATTGTGTTTATCCAGGGATTTTTTTAAAAAAGGCAGTGCATTAACTCTTACTACCTTCTCACATACCATTATTTCCATCTCAGTTCGACTCGTTTCCGTTACTTACGCACAAAAGAGGCAAACAACGCGGAGCGTATTGAATAACTGCTTAATACATATGGAGCAAGGGTGAAATAGAGTAATGAAAAAACGTCTCAGATTTCTGTATAAATGGTAAAGATATCCATATGTAAAAGTAGGTTTGTATTTCTTCGTGTGTTCGTAGTTCGTGTACAGCGCTAGCTGATTGAAAGTATTAAATAGAGTATCGTAACCCTGATTTGAATCACAAGAAATAAATGTGAATAATTTCATGGTCTGCATGTACGAATGTATGCGCGAAAGAGATTTATAGCCGGCAATGCTAGAAAATATTTTAGAATTTCTTCGTTAGGAAATGCATAGGTTTGAGATTCATTTTGTTGTGGGTCAACGTCGGTATCTGCGGATTGATAAAGGTAAGGTTACGTCCGAGTTTAAATTTTTCTTTTTAATTGACTTAAGATTCAAGATCTTGCATTAAAATCTTTCACAAATATGCAAAATTTAGATATAATAATCATCTTCATAGCTTATTAAAAATTATTTGAAAGCCACCCCACCAAGCTCAAGAAAAAGCGTGAGAAATATGTTGGAATTGATCTGAATTAAGTAATTATTAAAAAAACTGTCACAAGTAACAAGCTAATAAGCTGGTACGATACTTCCCCGACGTTCTAATGGATTTTATTACACTTAGAGAGGTACTACAATAAATGCATGCATTTCTTCTTCTTCTTTTTCCAGAGTCTTCCTCTTTATTATATCAAGCCTAGAATGCGTGGTAAGTTTAATAGATGTTCAGTTTCATCTGGTTTTAGCCTTCAAGAATCCTGTTGTCGATTGAGCTACTCCATCCAGCAATAGGATAAGATTGATTTGTGTTATCATTACTTGAATTCTGTAGTGTCCACTTCCAACCACATCATTGATTGACCTTATTATAAGTCCAGCCAACGACAAGGACAGAAACATGTTAAATTCACCACAATAATTTCAATTGTATGTTTTAAGGTGTTTAATTAACTTTATGTCATTATATTTGTACAAGAATACACGTGAATATTGTAACAAAATTACACTGTTAAATTCTACACACAAATGAAGAAAACCATCGAGTTAGGGGCATTTTAGGAAAGAAAAAGTAGGTGGTAATTAAAATTAACAATTTTACGGTGACTCTGTATACCACCAACTACCATTTATGTCGGTTATTAACATAAGACTATCGAAATGTGTTTCTTGGGAGATTTGGGACAATTGTGAATCAACGCTAATTAATTTTAATTAAAATTTAAGTTCTAAAAATTTAAATAAGATAATTTTTTATGAACAATAAAACAGTAAAGTCCAAAATATTGCTGAAAAATTTTAAAATTAATATATTTTTTCTTAAGGTGAATTTAACTGTAAAGTTTTTTTATTACTATAAGAATACTATTTAAAGGTAAAATTTATTTTGTAATAATATTTTAAAAAATTCAAAGCTAAACTTTGAAATACAAAAATTAACCAACTTAAAGTTGGAACATTTTTAAAAAATTTTGAAAATTTTTAAAAACGTAGTAAACTAGTTTGTGGAAATTGCCACGCCATTCTAAACACTGTAAACTACTTATTTCTGGGTTTGTTGAATTTAAAAAAATATTTTTTAATGTAAACATCTTTCTCTCTTATAATTTTTTTGTTGTGTGACTTAAAATTTTTCACTTGGGTATTTGTCAACGTACGATAAGCTTCTATATTCTGTTCTCTACAAGCGCTGTAGAGTTAAGAATTCGCGAACCCCTGAGATTAAATTTTATTAAAACCCTATTTTAATTCAAAGAATAAATCTCAAATTTTCTTAATTTATTATTAAAAATTTCACATTACAATATCTGTGCTTTAACTTTGTTAAACTTTGATCTGTCCTTGTCTAGAAATTTTAAGCCTTCTAACTGCTCAAAGGGAATGATTATATACTCACTGGAACAAATTCGATGGTGGAATTCGAACTGGAACTCGCCTTCTGTTGTACACATGTTTCATATTGGACTTCTTTCTGGGTACTTCTTCAACTTCTTCCAAATATTCAATAACAACTCAAGCAATGTAAGAGCCGTATTAGCATACAATTCTGCATTCAGAGCACCACCACCTATCACCACTAAATTCGTACGAGCTTCTATATTAATTCTCCTCGCCAAACCATAACTAATCCATGAACATTGGAAAAGGCTCTCACAACACAAGCTCTTAGACATACTTTTTTACATGCATGAGGAGAGCTGTTATTAAATCTCGATTGGCCTCTAAAAATAATATGGCCCCATTCCTCATTAATCCGGCATTGATGTTCATAATCAAAGCACAATAGCTTTACACGGTTTTTGCTGATTAACTATGGGTTGTGTGCAGGTTTTATAGCAGTCGATCTATAGTCTTGCAATCTGCTTCTTGTTGTTCTTTCACTAACTGCTACACCAAGTACTTCTTCTAATTTGTTTCTGACACAAATTGCTGTAGTGTCCGTGTTTCACACGTGAAAGAAGCTATTTTGAAGACCTGTACATCTTCTTCTGACACAATCGGCTTGGCTAGTGTAGGTACCACATTTAAACTAAAAAAAATACTAAACAAACTTTGTTCAACAGGAATTTAAAACATCAAAATGATGGATTAAAAAATAAACCCAATTAAAAAAATCGGCTTCTTAAACTGTGTTTCTTGTTTGACTAGCGCTCCAATTCTTGCTGTGTAATTTATGTGTGTGTAAACGTACTCAGTGGCATTGTAACAGCACTATCTCGCTGCTTATAATACTGCGTTATTAACCAATTTGCTCCCAACAACGAATGGTAGATCGATCGGGAAAATTTCTCCGAGAAAAATGTCACCAACCTCTGGAAGAATACAACCTAGGTTCTGAACGTTCTTCGACATCATTGGATTATTACAAACCTGCTTGACCGATAACAATAACCTTCAAATTTATAGATGAAACAAAAATAAAACAAATGAGAAACAAGTATATGAATCAAATTTTGTCAACTATTCCGAATACAGTTGTGAACTCACATTGCAAAGTATTACCTTTCATCCTACAATAAAGCAGAAATAGTCTAACTCAGACGTTTGAGCAAACTTTTTTGCTAAAGGTGTACTTAAGAGCGACTATGGTCTTTTTATAATGTGCTTACGAATTGAAGTCTCCTTTATATCGCGCTTTTAGATATTCATGGATATTTATGAAGTTCATTTTTCTAAAACTTGGTCAAGAAAATACGTAATATCCTAGTGGTGTGCAGTTGTTCAAATACAGAGAGAGTAAAAGCATCAACTGCCTCCAAAAGCGAGTGCTGCACATGATTGTTTTAGCACCATGGTACCTCAGTAACGTATGAATTCATCGTGACCTATCTCTTCCTAAGATGACTGAGCATATAGGTATAGTGCTCGCCAGAGGAGCACTAGAAAGGAAGTCATGGTCGGAGAACCTACTAATCCAGTATTTTGGGCGAGTTAGACTCCGATAGCCTACCACCCCCTCCCAGAACAAGGCGAAGCTATCAATAGAAGCCCAACATGTCCACCACAACCTCAGACCAGAAGAGCCATCTCATAGAATTACAAAAAGGTTAAAGGACCTGGTGTCCAGGTTTAGCAAAATAACGAAGCCCTTAGAGTAAAAGCATTTGGATGCATTAGAGGGATTGCATAGAATGTCGAATTCCATAATTCATTCATATAAAGAGACATGGCAGTAGTAGTATGCATAGTTGTCTGAAAAGATCATGACACGAGCAACGTCGAGGATCACCTAGCATCGTTCTAATAGCGCTTCTCTGAAGTCGGAATGCTCTAATACTAGCGGTGTTAGAGCCCCAGTACACAATGCATGACTCAAATAATAGTTTTCAACGAGGTTTCGAGCAGTAATATCAACTAGTCAGTATATTCCATAGCAAATCGGCGATAGCTTCAGGCATGAAGTTAACAAAAACAGTTTCATTGGGCTTTAAACCCATTTTTGCCAAACCAAAGAAAGAATTTGTTCAGTATTAGCTGTACATGTCACACAGGCAGGATCTCCATGTGCTCCAACATAACTGATATCATCGGCATACATGACTAAGCTGTCACTATGAATCATGCACGGAAGATCATTAATAAAAAACTATGAACAGCAGAGGTCCCAGGATCAAACCCTGCGGCACACCGGAGTTAATATCCTGCTCATACTAGATCAGAAGAGCTAATATCTCCAAACACTACAATTTGTTTTCGGTTTGTTAAGTATGATGACAGCCAATCATGTGCAATGCCCAGCAGCCCATAGTACTGCAGCTTTTTTAATATTAAATCATGATTAACAAGATCAAATGCCTAGGAGAAGTCCATAAATAAGCTAATACACTCATTGCTGTCATTTATATATTCATATATCATGCTCATAATTATGCATTTTCTGAATGTGTGTGTACATTTGAAATGTGAGCTTAATATGTTAAAATTTTAACAAGTGTTTGTTTATTTATTTCGACAAACTTCGCTCGCACAATACCTCGAACCAGCGAACGTGAATACAACTGTATAATTTCATTCAAAACCACAACTCACGCGTTTCCTAGATTTTCTGGAAATGCACGCGTGCATTTCATGTCACACCTCTAACGTGGAACACCTCTTTAAGCTTTAAACGCCAGGCGTATTGTATGTTAGAAAACGCAGATGTGCGTGAAGAGCTCGCAGTAGTCAATCTGCGCGTAAGTACGTATTTATGAACGTATCGCACTTACATACATGTCCACAGCTGGACTGGATAACTACTTTACCTACTTGTGCTGGTGTTGCCAACAGCTATCGCTACTACAGTTGGTATTTAATGAATAAAATCACGTTTGCATATTTTTTTTTATAGGAAATGAACTTCGAGCGTCGTGTCTGTTTGAATACTAACTACCATTTTTTTTTATATGGCGAACGCTGTTGACCGGTCACACACAAATTGTGAGGAATATGTAATGCTCATATATGAACAGCTATTTCCTTTCTTTATACCAGGTACCAGTATTGGTTGTGGTGGGAGATCGTGTATTAGAAAATAACTTCTTAATTGAAGAAGACGCTATTAATACTCACATTTCTGTACATTCTAAACGGCTGCAGCAAATTGCTTAAATGTAGCAAATGAATTTGCATACTTCTCCGATATCATTTGTCCTAAATGTTGCCAAACACAGAGGTAGAAATTTTAGATCTAATAAATTCGATTGTGTTATATGTATGTATATCATTGATTATGCTAATGCAAAGTACATATTCCTGTCATGATAATTCTTCCGCAAATTACCCTTCATGTGCAGTGGAAAACAAATTCAATATCCACTTCAATATTTCGTTGTCGGCCAATATGAACTAATTAAATAAATTGGAAAAAATCTTACAAGTTATTGTTACCACCCATACCATACTGTTCTGCTAAACTTTGCGGTTTAGAGTACAATCTAACGGAATTCCATTTAGTTTGTAATCTCCAGTAGGCTGCGCTAAATCACTTTCTTAAACAACAGTTGGTTTGGATGCCTAAAAGTCGACATCGTTCAATGTTGCATTATTAAAGAGGAATATGCTTATACGTTCAAAGCCAGAAACCCATTTTTTGCATAAAATGCTGGTTTATGTGCTGAACCCAATCTTTCCCCAATATTGCATATTGTAATCTTTTTTACCACCACAACCCGGCATTACAACATCGCCTTAATGATATATATGGTGATTACAATGGCAGTACTTTCCCAGGGCACTGAACGGTGCTTTCCTAGAAGTTTATTTAAACTTCCAAAGAACTGCAGGCGTCTTCAAACCCGTTGCCGTTCCCAGTTAAGTTGCTTCAGTTGGTCTTATCCAAATACCTTGGTTTCTTAAAAAAAAAACTGGTAAACCAGACTTTACTGTCAGTTTGGTTGTCCTTCCAAGATTGTGAAATTTTTTGACAAGTTGGCTGTAATGTATTTTATGGCTGCTGCTTTTGTTGACATAACCTTATAATCTTGATGCTGATTTTACCAACATCGGCTGTTTTTGAGAGCTGACGCTCCATATTTTCTCCAGATTAAATTAGATTGATAGTTGGTTTGTCTTCAACACCACTCTTTACTGCAACGGATAAAATCTATACCCTTAACCTCGTGAACCCAATTGATCTTTAAGCTTCGAAGATCTCCTTAGAGGCTATCAGCCCATTCCAAGTGCACTTAGACTTGGTGTTTCGAAGAAAATCGGCATTTATCATTGTCTACTTCGTCTATTTTCTTGAGGTAATCCGTTAGAGAGCTGTGGCCGATAAATAAAGCCGTGATGTTGCTGAGATATCTCTCTTATTGAAATCCAATAGGGATTTCGCCTTAAGGGCTTATTTCATGGTCATTGGCAGTCTCATTACACTCACAAGGCTAATGACTCGTTATCTACATCAGTGTAACTGTTTTCCTTTAGATCTAAGCTTTGAGGGTGAGCAGACAGCCTCAAGTTAGCTTAGACTCAAAGATAAATGTGCCTAGAGCCTTTAGCGTAGACTCACTGTCTGAGAAGCTGTAAATACGTGCCCTGTAGTAGCACCTTTTCCAGATGTTCGTATGCATAATAGTCAATCAAACATATTTCTCGTTATTGATAGTTGGGATGCACATATCCTTATCGAAACCTTACATCTCTGACCACAGATACCTATTTTCAGTCCTGTGTCTGTTTTGGATCCGTCCATATACCAGCATATGGGTGAATTTTGTAGTTTAGATCCACTTGACTCTCACGTTTGACGGTCTTAGGTTATTACTTGAAACTGTTTGTAAAAATCGAAATTCTGCTCATTCTTGTAGGATTCTTAGCTCGCCTACTATAGGTCTCCTGATTTAAAGACTGTGTTTCGTTCAAGTCAGATGGCGCCTCTTATCTCCACCCTCTTCGTCTACAAGTGAAAGGAAATTAGATCTAGTAAGGCCTCCGTTACTACAGTTGGACAGGTTTGAATTGCACCTGTAATGCTGACGCAAATAAGCTGACCTTTTTTGGTAGCAAGACTTGTCCTTACATTATTTTTTCTCTAACAATAAAACATCTTTCATTTCTTATCAAAACTAGGCACACAAAATATAAAACATGAAATTTAATTCGTCAATATAGACAGTGCAATTATTACTACTGCTTTTTTTTCACAACAAACAGGGTATCCCTGTTGTGGGTACCTGGGCATACCAATACCAAAGGAAATGATATGGGGGATGAACTTGCAAAGCAAGACACTGACATGCATATCATTGGACCGGAATCCTTCTTTGGCGTTCCCAAAAGCCAGTTCAAGAAGGAAGTTGAAGAATGGGAGACCCTCCTCGATAAACAACAATAAAAAATGACTTGATCTCAGCAAGTTAGAGGTAAGGAGTCTCACGAGCCTTCTTACTAGTCACTACTCTCTAAGGATACTATCTTAAAAAGGTGGCAAAATTGATCAAGACACATGTCGATTCTGCGAAATGGGAACTGAAACAGCCGAGCACATACTTTGGGAGTGCGTACCATTAAGCCGGAAAAGGATTCAGCATCTAGTACAGGCGACCTTAACATCTTAAGAGATAAAATCCTTGGCACCCAAACTAGTCCTGAGTGAGGAGATGTGCTTGGAACCTGAACGACCCACCAAAAATTCAATACAATATACTGCAAACTTGTAATTTTACAAAATTTATAACTATTATCTTCAAATAAATTATATTTCTGTTTCAGGAATTTCCAAGGTTGTCCACTTCTGTACTGGCGAAACAAACTTCTCCATTTAGCAATTAAATATGATTCAGGTAAGAAATTATAATCGTAAAAAACTCATATTTTGTAGGACTAAGCTTTGGAGGAAAAGAGTTACTTATTTGTGTGTATACTACTACTTAAAGTATGATGTACTAATTCCTAGACAACATTTTTTAGTTTTAATTTTTTGCTGTCAATATAATCACTACCCAGCCCACAATTTTCAACGGATGTAACTTTTTCAATTTACTAATATGAGGTATCAATATCAAATATAATCAACAGCTATTACATTTCGTTGACAGTTTTGACAGCATTAGATTGTTTAAATTACATTTTATCACTCCGATATCAGCTACATTGATTTCCAATGACCACACCTTAAAAATTTAAGCGTTTAAATTACACCACGTTATCAAAATAAGAAACTAGAGACACCAGGTGAAAGAATTTAATTAATAAGTAAATCTCTGAAGTTTGGATACCTACAGATAATATAATTTTTTTGTGTGTGGTTGTAGGACATATCACAGAAACAAAATATATATAAACGTCACTGCAGGGCAAGTCTTGAAATGATTATGCAAAGAAATTGGATCAAACTTTCCAATTTATAAAAGAAATAAATAGATTATGTTATATGTAACGTCGTTTTCGATTGTTAAATATTATAAACGCATGTATATTCTTATTTATTATAATTGTGTTCTTTAAAAAAAATTATTAATTTAATATGAAATATCGACGACTTTAAAATTAGAAAACTAGGTCCCATATAGGCCTCGTATGTCGTTTATTTGCGAAACCATAGAAAGCTAGTTCTACACTTACTCCTATTTTATGACATATAAAAGATTTGCTATAGATAACTCCTACACATGCGTTACAGTAATAATGAAGCCAGATTTCGAAGTTTTCTAAATCGTTCTCTATGGATAGCTTAAACATATAATTAATGGATAGATATACTTCTTTTTTTTATAAATATGCTTGGTATCGTCGATGGTTACACGTCAATAGCATATGAGGTAATCGCTCAATTTTTTTTACAGTTACTTCTCGGTCATTTATAATGGCGTAAATATCAGAAAATTTCTTCTGGGTTTCTAATTAGAGTATTTTGAAATCGACGCTCTTTAAGACGACTACTTTCGCTTAAATTTCCAATCGATTATTTGATAATTACGGAAGGTTTTCAAACACGATATGTTAGAAACTATTAAAGTTAATTTTTCTTTCGTATAATACTAATTTTATCAACAAATTTTGTAAAATTGCTAATTTGTTATACTGTAAGAGAAATGATGCTTTTATTAGAAACATTTTTTAAGTGAATCCCATAAATTCAGAACCCTTGATCTACAGTGTGTTTCACTTTTCATGGGGACACCTAAATAACTTTTTTATTTTGAAAGCAATCAATATAAAATTTTTATCAGTTATGTAGGCCACGACAATGCATCTTTTCATATGAATAGAGTTTTTATAAAGTCAAAATCTAGCCAACTATGATTAAAATAAAAAGTAGCGTTTCAAGTCGGGTCATAGTAGCGATTAAGATAGAGCAAAAAGTATTAAGAAAAGTTATTACAAATCACTCAAGAACTCCAAATACCAAATTTCTCTGAAAAATTTGTAATTTTACATTTTTCTCCATTTTTATGCCATCAGCAGATGATAATTTGTTATTGCAATAATAAGAGTGCCATGAAACAAGAAAACGATTCATCAGTTCAAACGTCAAACATCAAACGTCAATTCACTAAACAGTTTACTTCAGTTGCAACTATCGAACTTTGCTAAGCAATGGCCGATAGACATTTAAGTATTGCTGAAAAAGTAGAAATTATTCGAATTGTTGGTGACAATGTACGTTCTACCCGAGAGGCGGCTAGAGAGTTTAACGCGAGGCACCCTGAACGTCCACCCATCCGTCATCGAACTGTTGCATACTTGAATAATATTTTCAACACTACTGGAAATGTTACTAAACCACGTCCACGAGGATTGAACAATCGAGAACACCATTTAGATGCAGTAATATTAGCAGCATATCGTAATAATCCTCACACGAGTTTACGAGATATGGCTAGAAATTTTAATATCTCTTACTCTAAAATTTGGAGATGTCTCCGTCGTCACAAATTGAAACCGTATAAGCCAAAATATTTACACACTCTTGAAGATGGAAATCTCCATAGAAGAATGGAGTATTGTCTATGGGCTCAAGGTAATTATCTAAATGACAGAGAATTTTTGAAAAAAATTATGTTTAGTGATGAAGCTACATTTACTACTAACGGTGTAGTTTCGTCCCAGAACTGTAGATACTGGGCAACAGAAAACCCAAACTGGGTCATCAACTGTAAAAGACAATATTCACAGAAAATTAATGTGTGGTGCGGAATTTTAAATGCACGAATCATTGGCCCGTTTTTCTTTTTTGACACGCTAAATGCAGAAAGGTTTTTACATTTTTTAAATACTGAATTAATGGATGTGCTTGATGATTTACCACTGGATGAGAGGCGAGATTTGTACTTCCAGCTAGATAGATCCCCGGTTCATAACGCAAGAATAGTGCGAGCATGGTTAGACGAGAGCTTTCCATTAAGATGGATAGGTCGTAATAGCCCGTTAATAGAGTGGGCTCCTAGATCGCCTGACATTACACCACTTGACTTTTTCCTTTGGGGAACTATTAAAAATGTTGTGTATGCATCAAGACCTCAAAACATACAGGAACTGTGTCAGAGAATCCGACAAGCCTGCCGAGAAATTTCCCCAGAAATACTACGACGAGTTGTACTGAATCACAAAAGACGATTAGAAAAATGTATCCGTCTTCAAGGTGATCTAGTTGAAAAAGATCCTACTTAAAATATTGTTCGTTAAATTGTTGCTATATTTTGTTCTTTAATACTGAATAAAATTTGCGAATCGTTTTCTTGTTTCATGGCACTCTTATTATTGGAATAACAAATTATCATCTGCTGATGGCATAAAAATGGAGAAAAATGTAAAATTACAAATTTTTCAGAGAAATTTGGTATTTGGAGTTCTTGAGTGATTTGTAATAACTTTTCTTAATACTTTTTTGCTCTATCTTAATCGCTACTATGACCCGACTTGAAACGCTACTTTTTATTTTAATCGTAGTTGGCTAGATTTTGACTTTATAAAAACTCTATTCATATGAAAAGATGCATTGTCGTGGCCTACATAACTGATAAAAATTTTATATTGATTGCTTTCAAAATAAAAAAGTTATTTAGGTGTCCCCATGAAAAGTGAAACACACTGTAAATTAGCCACTTCTACACATTTGTTTTATCTTTGTATTACTTTTAATCTGTTTGTGTACATTGTTGTACACAAACATACATGTTGTTGTATGTATGTTATTTGAAGATAGCAAGATCATCTTTCATCATTCCCTACACCCAAATCGTATACCTACATGTATGTACATGAATTTAACTTTAGCTGTTTATCGTAAATTGCTATTAAAACCTATTTTAAAGTCGATTTTAAAACCGGTTTTAAAAATCGGTTTTCGGTTTTTTTGATTACGATTTCTATTTTGATGACAATTAATCGTCAAAAATAAAATCGGTTTTGATTGGCAGCACTACTAAATACCTTGCCATCAACGAAGATATCTATAGCATTTCATGCAAAATAGAGTGCAATTGAAACTCGATTTTCTGCAGGTACAAACACTTTCCAGTTCGACTTTCTATACATTGATAAAACATACGGTTTCGCAAGATGATGTCAAGATTGCTCCTAGAGTTTTTGACCCAACAACAAGAACTTACATTTTCTGCATAAAATTGCCACAAGAAGCATCAAATTTAACCCTTCAGCGGTCGCATCCATATTATGCACATGAGAGGTCGCACCTGGTGTGATAATCCGGGTGCAATTAATATCACAATAATGACTTCATTTTTTATTTCAAAACAAACAAAAATGTTAGAGAAAAGGTTTTTGTATTATAAAACAAATTAAAAAGTATAAATGCCAGCCAAAATTTTAACATTTACACTTTATAAAACATAATTACATATTTCCTGCATCAATTAAAACTTAAAAATTATTTATTGCTGTTGCAGTTTATTGCAACAGTTCTGGCATACTATTACCGAATGTTCAGCAAGACATAAATAAGTACCACAACACTTACAACAATACCTAGTTTTTCTTCCAACTGCATTGCGAACAGCATCCTGATTCTGTGCGATTAATTTTCGCTGGAGGAGATTCTTCATTTTCTATATTGCATATTTCCTCTAGTCTTACTTTGATAGACTGTGGTAAAAACTTCGAAAACACTCTTTGTTTTTAGTAATCTTTTAGTAACTCCGCCGATAAATTCTCAAGAAAATAACGTCTATTTCGTTTGATCTCTTTATTGTTACTGACCTATATTATGTTGGAATTTATTGCAGCAATGTTCAGTAAACCATAAAAAACTACCATAGGCCATCTTTTGATGTTACGTGCACAATTATATTGGGCACAAAGTTTATCCACTACATCCACGCCCCCTTTAGTTTTGTAGTCTACTATCATTTCCGGTTTTCCAGAAGATTCGTCAATTCTATCGTCTTTATGCATTGACGAAATTAAAAGTATGTTCTTTCGCTTTTTTGGAAGATATGACAGTAAAGCACAATATTCTCCCAATCCAAACATACTGGACCCTATTGGCCTTTCCCTTTATGTTACGAAATCCAAGGGTAGTTCTTTCTTATTTTTTCTAATTGTTCCAAGCATAGTTTTTTTTTCTTTTAGTGACTTAGCCAAGGGAATACTTGTAAACCAATTGTCTACGGTAATATTTTGTCCAGTATTATAAATGTGTGCACTAAGACGTTCTGCAATAGACTTTCCAGAGTTATCCTGTCAAAAAGGTCCCTCCGACTGTTCCCCAACATACACTTCTATATGGCTAGTGTAATAGAATCTAGCATCTGATAAAGCAAAAATTTTGATGCCATATTTGTTGGGTTTACTGGGAATATACTGCCTAAAGCCGCATCTTCCTCTAAACGCCTCTAACTTTTCATCTACTGTAACATATTCTGTATGAGTGTAATTTCTTAGAATTTAGGTTGACGTTTTCTATAAAATATCTTATTACGCCAGTTTGTCGATAGTTCGCCGTTCTTCTTTCCAAAGATCATATCTACTTAAATGATTAGCATGTCTAACTCCTGCTAAATATAATAACCCTAATAACGCTTTTATTTCATGAACGTCAGTCACTTTGGCATCTCTTTCTCTCGAGTTATTATCTGAAATTGTATTGATTTTCCTATTTGTACAATTGACTATGGTAAGTAACGTTTCATCGTCAAAAAAGCACGACCAAATTTCCAAAGGATTCTTTATTGCTTTCGCAATACCCTTGACACCTGAAACCTCTTTTTTTATATTTTCACGGCCCGCTCTAACATTTCTATTAGATTGATGCTTATTCCACTTACAAGTAAACAGAGGCAAGTGGTGGTGAGCGATTTAAATGAAATTTGGTGGGTTTGTAGACTGATGCAGTGTAAGAACAACGGTAACTTCCATAGATGCTAAATCGGCCGTTTTCGGGGGGTGGGACGCCCTAAAGCCAACGCTAAACTTCGCTATTTGCTTTAATATCTCCAAAACTATAAGACATATCAAAAAAAAGTTAAGACAAATATGTAACTGTTTAATGAGTTCTAAAAGATAGCGACGAGTTAAATTGTTGTCGTGCCACCACAGAATTACTTTATTAATATTATTTTGTAAATGTGTGGCATTTCTATGTCGTCAGCATATGCAAGGACGGGGAAATTTAAACAGAAGCAGATCATTGATATGAATTATAAATAATAATAGAGCCAAATTAGAAACTTTTGATATATCCGTAGAAGGAGCCAATATATTCAGCACATAGGAAGTTTTATTTTGCAGATAGAATTGAAGTAATGTCGGTGCTAAAGTAGGCAAAACAAGTGATTTGCAATTTGTTGTAAAAGAATGCTGTGATTTATAACATCGATCCAAAATTGTGGATCATCGAGCAATAAATTCATGTTGATCAGAATAAATGAAGGAAATTACATGTTTGCATATTATATAAGAAAACTAACATTGTAGAAAAAAAATGGTAATGAGTGATTATAATCATCCGAAACGAGAAACTCTGCACCAGTTAAATAAGCATCAGCAAACGTAACCGCAAATTATAAGGTTCGTAATTATTTCCAAATATTTTTTTAGGGTTTCTTGTTAACTTGCGTTTATCACTCAAGCATTTCCATAATTGACTTGGATCAATCTTAGCATTATTTTCAACTTCTGAAATATATTTTCTGTAAGCATCAGAAATCTTGGATTTGCATATGGATTTACAGCCATATCAGCGTCTTTAAATTGTTGAATAAATAACCATTCAACATTGAAAAGGTTGGTAAACGTCTTCCAAAACTAGTGGACAATTATTACGATTGTTGAGCATAGATTCTTGCGACCATCGTTGATGTTGTTGTCTTCTGCTCCTTGTTATATACCTTGTTTCTTTTTCGTTTCACTGATTCGTTACAGATCGATGAGCTGCATCCGTTATGGTGTGGTGGTTACGTCGACGATCTTGTAAAGTTATTCTCTGATGATATTGCCTTGTTTTTCCTACACTAAAGTCTTAGCAAAAACTATGCAGTACAATCAGAGATTGATATGGGAATCATTGGAAATTATGAAGTATTCCAAGTAACTTCAACCGAGAAAATGGGTACAGAGTGAGCAATACCTAGTGAATAACTTTACAAGATCGTCGACGTAACCATAACACCGTGGATTTTAAGATCGCAATTCGAAAATTTTATACCAAATATGGTCAAAATAGTGTTTAAATCTCAACAACTGTGAAAAGATTAATTGAAAAATTCAGGGATACGGGATCAGTTGGAGACGTTTACGACACAGGTAGTCCAAAAAACAAGCCGTTCAAATATCAATATCGAAACAGTGCGTGGGAGTGAGATTCAATTAACACAACTGAAGCCTAATGACCCTGAACAGCGAAGAGAGTTCGTGGAATGAATTATTGAACATCTGCAAGTGGATGCTGATTTTTCGAGCAAAATCATCTTAAGCGATGAATCACATTTTCACCTTGATAGCTTTGTTAATCGCCAAAATTTCCGTGTTTATGCCACATGTGATTATCGAACAATAAATGCACCCACAACGTGTCACAGTTTGATGAGAATTTTGGCTGAAGGCATCATTGGACCAAACTATTTTGAAAATGAGACTGGTCAAGCAATAACTGTTACTGATGCTTGGTATTGCGACATGTTAACAAAGTTCTTCTTCGAAATTTGGTACTATTGAAATGGACAATATGTGGTTTCAATAAGGTGCCACATGCCATACTCCCTCGTTTTGGTGATCAGAATTTGCCTCTTAGATCATGTGATTTAACACCATTAGAATTCTTCTTATGGGGTTGTTTGAAGTCAAAGGTCTATGTCAATAAGCCCACAACCACCCGTGCATTACAAGAGGAAATTAAACGCTGCATCAACGAAATTTAGCCACAATTATGTCCTTCATGATTTAATGAAAAAATAACAATCTAAAGACTAAAAACTGTGTTTTCTATTTAATTCAAACCATACGTTAATTTTGGGACACCTTTATAATAAATAAAATGTACATCCTGTATTCATATCCACGTAATGCAAAAAAAACATGAAATCCATGACGCAATTTAACACAATTAAGTATTACCAAATATGCTTTCGCTACGGAAAGAAAAAATGTTTGCAACACCTCAGTACTAATGCAAAACAATAAACTCTTTATTATGTATATAATTTCTACCTAGAAGTGCTCTATACGTATGTGTACGTCTTTTAAATTCAATTTTTTTTATTCATAATACGCCTTGGATGACATTACTTGAATAAATTAACGATAATATTGTGTCAACTGTGCAAAACTACAATATACCGTGTTTCATTGCATTTCATTAGCAGAATTATAATCTAGTAGCTTCCATTATAAATAAGCGATAATCACAATTAAATATAAGTATAAATTTTGACATCTGTCATATTTCTGATAGGTTATTTTGATGTGACATATTTGATAAATCTTCATACATAATTCGCAAGGATTACAACAGATTATGTCTAGCATGTTAT
Source organism: Holotrichia oblita (assembly GCA_023690525.1). Lineage (NCBI taxonomy): Eukaryota > Metazoa > Arthropoda > Insecta > Coleoptera > Scarabaeidae > Holotrichia > Holotrichia oblita. Next base: position 44,869,867 of record CM043023.1, read on the forward strand.
TAAAAAAATACCTGCACATATTTCGGACGCAACGATAATAAATTATTAATAAATATTGGTAATGCAAAAACGACGATGAATCAAGATTTTGCTAATTTGTATTCCACGCGATGTGGCGATATTAAAAAAACAGGAAATCGAAACCATATTTCATATTAGCAACATATACACAATAAGGATAAACGTGCACAATATACACAGATATGTATACGTATAAATAATATAATGCGCACGTTTTAATTCTTATTGTTTTATTAAAGCAATTTGTGCGTAAGTGTTTTACTTAAAACTCTAAAGATTCAATTATTCCATTACAGCTTTGCCCTTCCTGCTTATAATGTAACATATTTCTACATTTAATATTCAACAAATGTATCCGATTTTTTTTTTCTCTTACGCAAAAAGATTTCTTTTAAATTGGTAATCGTGCCGATTCTGTTTATTATTTTATGACATATTGTATTACAATTAAGTCGCTTTGCCGTGCATACTTGAAGAGCAATATTGAGGACACAGTAAACACATACATATACGATTTTCTCGACTGTAACAACGCAATATATCTAAAAAAGGATTAATTATACGAAACTTGTAGGAGATTCTCAAGGAATTCATATCCAATAATATCGTGAAATTAATATTCCGAACATGGTCCGTATGATTTTACCGCAAAGGAAGTTAACACATACACATGATACGGTGGAATAAGCGGTGAATTTTGATTTTCAACGTTTTCAACAAATTCAAGACGCGTTTCCTCATCATGGCGACACTTTTTCTTCCTCTGACTAACACACCGATGTATAAAAATAATAACATATACAATAGTAGTATCAATTTTCTAATATTATTCACCATTGATCTTTATAAAAAGTAAAAATATAGTCATTTGTGGTGACTTTATGTTGATTTTTCTGAACCGTCTGCTGTTGCTCTTAATGTTACTAATTTATTTGCATGTTTTAGCTTTAAAAGTTTGATAGAGGGCCCAACAAGATTGTCAGCTTATTAAAGCTAAGCCAATATGCGATGTGATTGAGACTTGTTTACCCCATCATGTGAGTCAAATTTAAACTACATCATTCTTGGGAGTCTAGATTAACTGTGAAATACAATTATGTACGGATTCAACAGTTTCCTATTTTTTATCACACTTTTCTGTATTACTTGCATTTATATATTTGTTTCCCTTTGCAGGTCTATTGTGATCCCCTTTTTCCTTAGAGAACGCTCTCTAGTTTCGCCTTCTTAATTAGTGCTATCATTTTTGAGAGCGGCTCTTTTATGTAGCCACTAGCTATGGGTTTCTCTACGCCCATTGCTAGAAACCGTGTCCTCGGTATGCCGTCGCAGTGGCGCAAAACATGAACTGGCGTTTCTTCTTCCTCTTGACAGAATCTGTAGAGAGCATCATTTGCCAGGCCGATGTTTAACATACTTATGCCTATTCAGTCTGCAATGACCGGTCATCAGACCTACTATCACTTTGACAGTCTTCAGTCGCTCTTGTTTACACCAGTTCTCTACCGTGTTTAGAGCTCTTTGCATGTGCTCCATCAGAACTTTTCGAAATCGCCCTCTCACAAGTATTGTAAGGTCATCGGCATATGCCAGCCCTTCCTGGCCAGTTTTTGGATTAGGTCATCAACGAGGGCAACGCCCCTGCGGCAGCCTCCCCTCCCCCTCCCTTTAATTCGCGTCATGATGCTTAATATTACGTAGAGTCACCATTTTGGAGCAAAAATTCCGATAACAGCATATGCACTATTCTAATTAAGTTAGCTATTCTTCGAGGTATACCCCAAGGCTCGGTACTTAGACCTATTCTTTTCCTTATCCATAATAATAATAATAATAATAATAATAATATTTATTTAATCTAGGAATGCAAATACACAAAATGTACATACATTGTAAGATACGTCATTTAACATCAGCACGCATCAGAAGTAATTGCATACATGTACATGTACAAAGATACCATTGAGCGCATAATTGGGTTTACATTCTATTCAAAAATTCATTAACAGAATAATATGGTTCAGAGACAAAAAAATTATAACATAATTTGCGAAAACTTTTAAAGTCCGTGCAACGCTGAATGTGAGCTGGTAGTTTGTTGAAGCATCTGGCACCAATATGGTCTATCCTGTTTTGACACACAGCTAGTCTTTGAAAATCAGGGCGTAGTAGATCTTTATTTCTCGTGTGGTAGGTATGATAATCACTATTTTTACGTATTTCACTGTTTCTTTTGATATTTATTACTAAATTGTACATATACAGGGAGTATAGCGTCATTACTTTAAGTTTTTTAAACAATGGAGCACAACTGGTTCGCGGATGTACACCTTCGATTATACGTATAACCTTTTTTTGAATTTTGAATACGGTATCAGCATGGCTACTGTTACCCCATAGAATAAGTCCATATTGCAGGATCGATTGGAAAAGCCCGAAGTACATACGGATCAACACTGGTTTAGAAACAGTAAGTCGTAACGTTCGGAACATATATACTACCGCACTTACTTTTTTGCAAATCCATTGAACATGTGTATTCCATGTTAATTTACAGTCAATGTACAACCCGAGAACTTTTACGTTTTCAACTTGCGGGACACTTTTATGGTCTATACGGATTAAAATATGTTCATCGATATGTTCGTTCATGGGATAATATTGAATCATTTGCGTTTTCCCAATGTTGAGTTGTATGCCGTTTATGTTACACCACTGTTGCATTTCTTGTATAGCTAACTCGGCAATCTTAAGTAGTTGACGTAAATCGGTATGTGTCACTGTCAGGTTTGTATCGTCTGCGTATATACTCACATCCGTAGCGGCAGAGCATGATGAGGGTAAGTCATTAATCATAACAGAAAAAAGCAGCGGACCCAGGATTGTGCCTTGAGGAACACCCCTAGTTATGCACCGCTTTCTCGATTTAATGCCGTTGATACATACTATTTGTTCTCTGCTAGTTAAATACGAGACAATCCACTTGTGTGCACCACCACGAATACCCAGGTCATACAGCTTTTGCGCTAACAATCTATGGTCGACAGAGTCAAAAGCACGGCTCATATCAAAGAATAAACTCAATACCTTATCTTTCTGGTTCAAAGCATCATATATGCAATCGATAATGCTTTCGAGAGCAGATACGGTAGATCGCAATTTTCGATATCCGTGTTGTGAGGGACTAAGAACATTAAATTTTTCGAAGAAACTATTTAGGCGTGTATGGAAACAATATTCGAATATCTTGGAAATCTGACATTGAACTGCGATTGGCCGATAATTGTTTAAGTCTCTCTCGTCACCCTTTTTTTTAAATATGGGAATAATTTTTGACACTTTCAAATTAATGGGATATACACCGCTTTCAAAAGATTTATTGACGATGGTACATAAAGGGATACTAATTAGCTCTTTAATTTCTAAAAGAATCATTCCCGGTATATTATCGACTCCACTGGATTTCTTTTTACAGCATTTGGTAATAGCTTCCTCAATCTCTGTAGGTGTAACGGTGGTCAAATAAAAACTGTTTAATAACTTGTTGTCGGTTTCATAAGTGCCTTGAGGTGAAGGACTTTGTTCGATGATGTTAGTAAAAAAGTCATTAAAAACGTCCTGGATTTCTAAGTCGCTTACTTCTGTACCGTCCTTAACAATCGATATCTTCCCTGTTCTTGTGACATTTTTGTTTTCACGAATAATTTCCCAACATGTTTTGTTGATATTGTTAGATTCTGTTATCCGTTTGTCGTTGTAGCACTTCTTAGCTTTATTTATTTCTTGTTTATACAATTTCTTTAGTAGGTTATATCGTTCATTATACAATGGACTGTTTATTTGTTTTCTAACTTGGGACATTTCACGCAGAAGAATGGACGTGTCCTTCAGTTTTTGTGTAATCCAGGGTTTGTGATTACTATTCTGTCTCCTAGAATTATACAACTTAGCAGGAAAAGCGATGTCAAAATTTCTGATTAATAGCGCATGAAAGCAGTTAAACATCGAATTTACATCCCCCATTGCAGTCAATTGTTGATGAAAATTATTCTCACTTATGTCATTGTATACTAAACTCTTAAAATATGATTTATTTTCAGCGCTGTATAATCGTTGTAGCTGTTTGGTTTGATTTTTAAGAGAAGAAATTTCCAAGTCGATGACTTGATGTGTATGGTCAGATAAGTGATTATTCTCAATTAATGCATAGTCCGTTACTATGTTGGTAAAAAGCACATCAATGCTTGTTTCTGTGAATTGGGTAATTCTGGTCGGAAGGGTTACTTTATTATGTAAATCATACTCAAGCATTTGACAAGATACTGATCGTTGCAGAGGACCATCTTTTAGAAAGTCTATGTTTAAATCTCCTGTTATGATTACTTTGGTGTTCATAGGGATGCTTCCTAACAGTGTGTCGATTTTGTCTAATATAACTGTACCCCCGTTGGGAGGCCTGTAAATACAACTCACAAACACTTCATTATCTTTAAGTCTAACATATGTTGACGCAATTTCGAATTCCTTCTCAATGCTCAATTTACTTTCAACTACCCTTGCTGACAATTGCTCCGTAACGTATATGCATACTCCGCCTCTGGAATACACTGACCTCGAAAAATTGGCGATTAGGTTATATCCGTAAATTTTACTCGAAGAGATTTCTTCTTCAGAAAGCCAATGTTCAGATATACATAGTATGTCTGCTCTTTTTTCATGTGCCAATATTTCAAGTTCTATTTGCTTCCTGTGAAGACCTTGAAGATTAATATGCAGAATTTATCCATATAAATGACCTTAGGGTTATCGTTGGTTCTATTGCTGAATCATTAGTTGTTCTTCCTCAGTACACAGATCCTACACCTATCCTTAGTGAACCTAGTATTATTGATTGTGGAGCAGACCTGATAACAGTGTTCATATTAATTTACAAGGGAAATATATTATTCGAATTGAATCAATCAAATTTTTGGACTTACTTACCGATTGCAACCTAAACTGGAGCCGTCACTGTGATGACCTGGTTAAAATATTGTATTCTGCTCAAATTGTTTGAATCAAGTCTCCGATGTTATGCGATCTTGGCCTATAATTGCTTGCCCAAACATTTAAAAGTAACAGTTATAAAATATTTAAGTACAAAATTCAGGAGTTTTGTTGCACTCTAGCGTTATTAAAACACATAGGATTGTAACATCTTTTTAACGTTGTCAATATTCCTTTTGAAAACCTGCTGCCATCAGCTGCTCAAAATAATTATGTTAATTTTTGAACTTTTTTCTTGTTGCATAGTAATATTAGCTTACTAAATAATTACTGCTGAATAAATACTGTTGCCCTTCCATAGACGTATATATCCTAGTAAATGTTCAAAAATATCTGAATTAAACGAATCCCAAATATTTTGAAGTTTTTTAACCTAAACGCTGTGTCAGAAGAAGCAACAATACATTCTCATGACCTAGTTACAGAATTGCATAAGTGACAAATGTGTGTCACAACAATTCAGTCGAATACTCACAAATAATTTTTTGCCTAGAATGGCAATTAGTTCGAAATGTTCAACTAGTATCCTGACTCAATTTCTTTTTGAGACAAAAAGGCTAAATCTCTGCTGAACCTCAACCAAAGATATATTAGCATCACCACGGCTTTGTTAATTGGCTACCTCCCTCTAAGGGACTACCTTAAAATGGTGGGCAAGAGACTGTGTAAGAAACTGCGTAGCAGTGGTCCAACAAAAGTACCACCACCTCGAACAGGTGCACTTAGAACCCGCTAATGTCAGAACCATAGCCCCCAGGAAGATTTTAAACTTCTTCAAAAGTGTGGAGATCCAAATCGTCAAATCAAAATTAGAACTGCCACTGTCATTGGACGTACCAACAGCAAGCAAATCCTTCGCTATAGAAAATTTAAAATTAAAATAATCTAATATCTCTTTGTGCTACATATTTGTGTCAGAAGCATCCTTACGTTATTCAAACCAACTAGCTGCTCTGGCAAAATCGAAAAAATGAAAGATAGTCCGAACTGTCCATTTCTTAGTTCTTGTGCGCATCGAATAATTAGCAATAACTCGGTCGAACAAATCTAAGCCATCCATATTGGCGTTGCAACTCTTCACAACTACCGTTTGTTTCACTTCAATATATTTATGTTCAGCTTTAGACCGCCGAATACAAGAGCCCAAAAGTTGTACTCCACATGCAGAAGATGCAAAATGGACTGGTCTTTAATCAAACCGTTTTATAGCACTTATATTTTTATCTCCTCTGATTAGGAGATCGAAGGAACTTCTTTCAGCTTTTTTGAGTTCATTATCTTTCTTGAAAACAATCTCCTTTGCGATAGGGTAGTGTGTCAATAAGCGAAATTGACGTAAAATACTTATCTGTGTACACTGATGTTCCATGCGGTAGCATATCTGTCAATTTTAGGACCATTCGACCACCAATATCTAGTTTTTCGGTGTGGAAATCAAAGCAGACTCTCTGGTATGTCCTTTGCCTTCATACAAATAAAAGTCTAGCGGTATTCCTCCTGGAGTGATCATTATACAGTTTTTTAGGCCAACTGGATTCGGTTTACCACGCACGTACTGTTTCATGGCTACTTTTCCATGGAATGGTACCATTTGCTCGTCAATCGATATCTCTTGTGGTCGTTTTCCCTGCAAGCCTTTTGAATCAAGTCTAACATTCGACGTATCTTCCAAAACCTGTCTGCTTCTTTCTGTTCTTGACTAACAATATTGTCATCAACTATCTTTACACGAGTTCGGAGAGAATAAAAGCGGTTATGAGAAATATTGGGGATTCTCTCTTAATCTAGGCAATTTGTAAATGCTAATAATGATGCAGCAAGCAAAGAACACCTTCATTTGTTTTGCAGTAGTATCTAATAATTTTCCGGTAACAAGAACTTCTCGCACATTTGTAAATGTAGCTAATGCTTCAAAAAAACCGCCGAGGTATTGATTGAAATAGTCAATTGGCTGTTTGACTTCTCTAACTTCCCGATTGCGACCAAATTGTCTAGGCGGGGCATGAAAGTTACCACGAAGCCATTTTCTTTTTGTAGAGTTTACAAAATTTCCAAGAGGTGCATCATCATCAAGCGAGTCACTATCAGTACCATCTTCTGGATCTGGTACGTCATTCCTTGGTGCTGAAACTGCCTCATCTTCGTCCTCACTAGAATCAGACAAGAGATGGTCATCTAGGTCCGATTCATCTAAGTTTATGTTGGCCGTAGGCCTCAACTAAATACTAAACCTCTTCGGAAGCTTAGAGATCAAATGAAACTGAAAGATTCAGCGTACCCATTATAGATTTTGTCCGTCGCAGTGAAAAGAGTAAGTCAGTGCCTGATCAACTCACGATTAATCTAATCTCATGACACAATCCACAAACCAAGACCTAGACATTTTACAAAAAGATAAAACGAATAAAGAGCGAAGTTTTCAAAACAATAGCTCCTCTCCTCCCCCAATTTTAAAACTTCGGCGTAGTAAATTAAACAGTGTTTTTCAGAATTTCCAACATGCAAAACTGTCAACTTGACAACATCGTTAAATTCCCAAAAGTGGAAATACATCATGCAATTTCTTCAACAGACGCGTTCGTGTAAAACTACAACATACTCCAGCAGATGTCGTTGCCTCTCGTAAATACCGGTGCAAGCTTGCCGACCGTGTTCGCAGAACAAGCCCTCCAAAACGGCTCTCGTACAGATTTTAAGCGCACAAAATGATGTTTTTCAGATAATAATTTCCATCGGTTATACCGGACGGGTTGGTAATCTCGACGAATTACGCAAACTAGATGACGCCACTGTACAATATTACAGCGTTGTCCGTGTCACGAACTGGATTTTCCCGGTTTAAATAATGGCAGCATTAAACGGGAACGGAAAAAAAGCACGAATTTGAAACCTTCTGGTCCTGGCGCGAAGTTACAACTGAATGGTAGCTTTTCGCGGGCAACCGATACATCAACGTCATCGACACAGTGTTGCCAACATCCTCCGCCCTGCCCAAAACGTGTCATAAAGCTAATTAACATACGGATTAACATAATTTGGAGCTATGCCGGAAAGGTTTTTCCGAATGGCATCCTCTTTAAGGGACAATATTCCGAATACGACTTAGCGTGGATGTCGCAAAGTCTCTTTTACAAGTTTGAAGGGTTTTTTGCGAACGTCTAAGATTTAGAAGCCGTGGAAAAGTTACGAGACCGAGCGCTGGAATATGGAACTAATTACGTAGGCGAGTTTTTTTTTTTTCACAGTCGAGGTCTTTTTTATCGCGGATCGAGTTGGTACGGTGTCTGTCCGAAGCAGAGCTTTTTAGGTAATTATAAGGGAAAGGTTGCTACGGACGTTTCGAGTGATGATTAATTGGATTTTATTTTAGAATATTTTCGACGTAGACGAAGATACAGTGTTAGATGTATTTTGTGTGGAAATATAAATATACGGTAGAACCTCTACCAACACTGACGCTGCTGTTATACTAGAGAAACTTATGATTCGCACAGATGCATACAGTGCCTCTAAACATTTCCTTACACACGATTTAACACATTTTAAAGTCGGACATAATTGCATTAAACAAAGATAAAAGATTTATTTGTTATCATCTTCAGGAACAGGTAGACGCCATCGGAAGATGAGGATTGAAGTGGAGGTTGAAATTAAACCAGACTAAATGTGTCTTAGATTTGTTCTACACGATAATATTTTCGTGGGAGTGTCGGATTACCCTGGAGTGACTTCTATCTTGGAGTCCTAGTAGTTCATGGTCTAACTTTTAAACAGCATATCAACAGGACTATTCAAAAGTTTCATGCCACCAGGTCTTTTCTTCTTCCACTTGCGAAGAGTTCCCTCTACTTGGAATTCAAATTTTTACTATATCTGCCCCTTCGACCTATCGCAACGTACGGCGCACTGTCATAGTCTAGCTTGGCCAAGACTCATGTCAATAAGCTGGCA